>JUDQ01000028.1:23405-166450 GCA_000812075.1 Scedosporium aurantiacum
AGGTTCAAAGGAAGGTGACGAGGGCCTTATCGAAATTTGATGGATTCGTGGGGGGGGATAGATATTTACGAGGTATCAGCAATCTTGCCAGAAGTTAATCGAACGTCATTGTTGAATACCACGGAAGAGTACGAGAAGCATGAACGATGAGTGTTCCCGATCTTGATCTTGATGGGTTAATGATATCACGAGGCTCCAAGTTGGTTAAGACTCGGGATATGGCTGAGCAAAAGACAGCCAGAAGGCATCCATTCTCGGGGGAAACAAAAAAAGATAAAGTAAAGTGAAACTAAATGGCTTGTCGCGCGGTGAAGAGCAGTCGCCACGATTTATGAACAAAATCCCCAGAACTAGTAAGGAACGGGGGGATTGACTTTGGCACTAAGAGAATTAAAAGGAAAAGGACGAGAGAAAGCGAGAACAAGATGTTACTGGACATCACCTGAGAATGTTTTGGTCCGGCTCGTTGCCGAGCGGCTGGAACACCAGGGCTGAAAGCATCTCCAGTGCCGTCTTGGCGATGATTCAACATTTTGAAGTTCATGATCATGGTCGACTTGGGGGCAATTTGTCACCACACTCGTATGAGAGCTAATTGCTGCTCATATCACTTTGCCTCCGCCGGTCCAAGCTTGGCGGCAACATGGCTCTCTATTTCTCTTGCTGGAAACTCGAAGTCCGAAGTAATGAGTCGATCACCGAAAGGGGTTAAATTGAAGGCAAACTTTCGGAGCGTTGCTCCACGAAGTAGCTTCCGATGTCAGAGCAGAAAGTTTATTGCAAGGTGTCGATGAAGAAGAGTACGAAGTAGTTGAAAGTAATTATGGGGAACCTGAGACTCAGGGGTGCATTGGTTTACCAGAGAAAGGGGAAAGGGAACCGAGTGAGCCGTGGACTTCCATGTAGGTTCTACCGGAAAGGGAAGAGGACGTGCTCAAGATTGGTCGCGCAGATGTCCCGTCCGGCAGATATCAAATAATATTAAGAGCTCGGCTGCTCACCACGAGGGCAACGAAGTAGGCAGTTCAACATCTTATTTGGCGCTGGTGGCTCGCTCCAGTTGCATTGCCTCTGAGGAGCCGTTATTCCAGACCATCCCTGTCATGCAGGCAACCGACCTATCATTGGTCCAATACGCTGCTTGGCCAGAATGTCTGCCTGGAAGGCTGATGACACCGAGGATGAGGGGGTGGCGTTCCCCATCGTATCCATTGTCCTCCCTTCCCATGGCGTGGTCTTCTCTCTGGCCAGTTGGCAACGGAGTCGTTGCTGGACTTCTCAGAGAGGACTAAGGGGCTGTCGTGGAACCTACGGAGTATTTGCCTCGCCTTCGGGTTTGGATCTTTGCTGATGATTTCGCTCTGATTGATTTTAAGGTCTCTCAAATGCCAGGTGTGCATGACGAGTCCAGTGATCACTTGGGGGATGCAGCTGGCCTGGCAATTGGGCACACGCCAGCCAGCGGCGTGTTCCGACCAGGCTTGGTCTGCCCTATCCAGATCCAGGGTTCAACAAGGTTCAATGTTGCCTAGCCTGGCTGAGCCTTGATCACCGTCTGGTTCTGGTCCGAATCCATTAGACGCTACTATAATTAGGGCCCGGTCGGCATTCACCGCTTGGCTATCGAAGAGGGCTCCTCCGTCCGTGAGGGTGTTCATAAAATTTAAGAAGACAATGAATTCGACGATCGGCCTCAGCGGATAGAGCGGTAGTGTTCGATGGTCAAGGCGCGTCCGGGCTAGACTAAAGACGTGTGTGTACGAAGTGGTGTGGGTAGTACCTCAATTTCAGTCTTGCGCGAAAGTGTACATGGACTCACAGGCTTAGCGTCGTCAGATTTTGGACCATACTTCGTAGGTGACCAGAAGCCCAAGGTTAGAGCGGGACAGAAAGTGTCTCAGCCCGCGATTTAGAGCAATCTCTCTGTTTGCACTTTTCTTTTTTTTCGAGACGTACGCCGCCTTTTAATAACTCAATTTGCCTGGCCAAGACACAGTGGTGTCTTTTGATATTCATAGGTTTTGTAGGCTCCGTAGAGTTCGCGCTCGCATAGAGAACATGGAAGAGATTGTAATCTGGCATGGCACAGACATTGTCTGAATGCTCTTTCCCAGAGCCAACGAGGCTCGACGCGATTTGTTTGGAGTAGTAATATGAATGTACTTCGTGTACTTGTGGCCGGTACGAGAGTACGTGCGTCAAGCATCCTGATGGGATGGCATTTTCCTTTCTTTACATTGGACAGCGGCGAGCTTGGGGGTTGTTCATTGTTCGATGTCGTGTTTCGTCAGCCGCCCAAGGGATCCTTCAATCGACCTGTGTGGGATTGCTTCGTCGAGGTGGCATGCACATATGCTGTTACTGCTTGTTGGATGCCCATCCAGGAGCCGTCGGCGGACTTGACTACCTAGACTACACACCACAACAATCTGGGAGTCTGCAGTAGGCACGGTGGGTTGATTTGATGCCACCACGTTCTGTCAATTGATGGGGTTGCCAGAAAGTCCAGACTGCCCGGCTCTGCTGCAGGCTTATCGACCAGAACCTCTCACCGACACCCATGAAAGGGGGAGATGACCACGCGTGCAGTGCAGTGTAACGGCTCATATCTACCAGCATTCTAACAGCCGAGCTGATCCTGGTTCAACTTCGCACAGGTACTCGGTATTACCAGTGCTACTGTATTGGATTCTGGCATATTTGTAGCCGTCGCGATCTAGGCCATACAGTTGAGTTGAACGCAAGATGAAGGTGGGATAGTCGACAGACATACAAAGTACAGACAGAGCCGCAGTAATTCATACACTTGAATATAGAGGCTCCCAGAAACATCCGCAAACCAAGATGCTCAGCCACTACCACACTGATTTTCCCAAGCCCAGTCTGTCTCAGAAGCCTTGTCTTATGTGGACGATTCACGCCCTTCAATCTAGTGTACCAAGGTTCAATATGAAGTACACCCAAGAGCTTCCTGAATTTCATCATTATATGCACCATCTACTGGTAATGGTTCATGACAGTTGAGAGCGCATGGAATCGGGTATGAAGTATAGGCGGAACTTGCTTGATATCTTCGTATTATTAGTCCAGAGTCTTTCTTCACTGACATTCCTCAAGTGACCTGTGATTGCGATGAGAGATCTAGGATGGTCAATTGACCCCTTTCGCGCCTTGCAATACTCGAAACTAGCATGGACTTGGGGAAGCCTTCAGAAAAAAAGTATAGTGAAGGAGATGAGATGCTTGGTGGTCGGAAGAAGTACAATATTGGTGATTACTGTTGGAGATAGCGCGGGGAGTCTTTCGTTCCTTCCTGCTCCCAGCCCAGTCCACTGTCCACACCCAAAACCCGCAAGAGCACACTAATAGCAACCCACCCACTCACCATGCCTATTGTACACACCCACTCACTCACTCACTCAACCACTCCTCACCCACACCCCCCAAATACCAGACTATACTTCGTACATTGCGCTAATGCTTAGCACTTGTAGCTATTACGAAGTAGAGCACAGCCAGTCAAAAAAGGGCAGAGCGACGGGACAATTGGAACAAGGGGGGCAAAAAGCAGCAGCAAAATAAGAGGGAAGGAAAAAGGGCCCCAAAAAAGTCTAGAAGAAAAAAAAATCTCCCCCTCTACTAATCCAACGGGCGAAACCTCACTCCAACAAGGACGAATCTCCTTTTCCCCCCTTCTCCCTCACCCATTTCCCAAAAAAAACTTCGACGACGATCAAATAACCCATATAGCGACGTCGACCTCGGACGACTCAACACACGACGATATTGATCATTCTTGTCATCTTGACACTTTGGCGACCTTCGGCCCTTCGATCCGGCTGATTTATTTATTCTCAGGCGAATATTTTACTCCGGCGACCTCCACGCGTTGTTGTGCGAAATCCCCAACGCCAGAACCCGATTCCCTCAACCAGCCCATATTTTCCAGCACATCCCCACGTCGGCTTTCTTCCATCGCGGAGCAGCCCTGACGACGACGACGGCTCGCCCATCCCGAGCGATTTCGAATCATCATTAGATTCTATCTGTCTCCCTTTTACGGCATTGGCAATTGCACCGAATCCAATTTCAGGCACGACAGGCGATTCGCTCTCTTCGGAGAGCCCACCCTGCTGCGATCACTTCTATCGTGAGTTTTCTCTCCAGATCCGCGTTTCTCCTGTAGTCGTCGCAGTCGTCGCAGTCGCACCTTCCCCGTCCTCCTCCCCGCCTGCCAGTGACATCCGCCACTCACTTAACTCTACGTCTATTGCCTCTGCCAACATTTCTCTGTATCCTCCCTTTTTGTTTCGATTTTATAGTCTCCTGTTTTCATTTTTCGGATTATCCGCCACCGCCCTAGTCCTTGACATCCCTCGAAAATTTCCTTTTCTCCTCTTTTCTAGCATAGACCACCGCTATCCCCCGACCTTGAGCGCTGCATAAGTCGTGGATTGACTATCCTCGTCAGCCCCTCATTGCCGTCCTGACAACTGTGATATGTCACAAGTCGATACTAATTAGAATTTGTACGCTTCTAGATTTTTGAGGAGTGCATCATTTTGACATACGAAGCATACTATCCGACAGACCCATCCACTGCGGCGTTTCGTGTCTAGTGCTGTCACAGCTTCTTACTCCCCTCCCCTCTCCGTACCCGTGGGCCATCTCTCCGGCGCGCGAGAACTCCCACGATGGCCGACCAACACGAGGTCGATCTCGATTCTATAATCGACCGCCTCCTCGAAGTCCGAGGTAGTCGTCCTGGAAAGCAGGTTCAGCTTCTCGAGTCTGAAATCCGATTCCTCTGCACTAAGGCGCGCGAGATCTTCATTTCTCAGCCCATTCTTCTCGAGCTCGAAGCTCCTATCAAGGTACGCATTTCGCTTCCACCCCTTTATTCCGAGCCGTCTTCGACTTGCTGGTGCATAAAACAAAAGGGGAGAAAGAACTGTCCCATATATCCACACCAGCTCGCCTTGAACTCGGCCAGGCTCGACGAGGCTCCTGGCGTAGTCCGTCCTTCTCGATATACCCCACACCATTCATACTGACGTCACGTTTGTGCTTCGAAATAGATCTGTGGTGATATCCACGGGCAATACTATGACTTGTTACGCCTGTTCGAATACGGCGGATTCCCTCCCGAGGCGAACTACCTCTTCCTCGGTGACTATGTAGATCGTGGCAAGCAGTCTCTCGAGACCATCTGCCTTCTCTTGGCCTACAAGATCAAGTACCCCGAAAACTTCTTCATTCTCCGCGGAAACCACGAGTGTGCCTCTATCAACCGTATCTACGGTTTTTACGACGAGTGCAAGCGTCGGTACAATATCAAGCTTTGGAAGACCTTCACCGACTGCTTCAACTGTCTGCCCATTGCAGCCATCATCGACGAGAAAATCTTCACTATGCACGGCGGTTTGAGTCCCGATCTTAACTCTATGGAGCAGATCCGCCGAGTCATGCGTCCCACCGATGTATGTCATATATCCCCCCACGATTCCTTGGTCACTGTCTTGCTTTTATTTTCAACCTTCTCGTCGGGCTCTCCAGCGTTACCCCCTTACCCCCTTTAACTCTTCCGAAGACAGCAACTAGATCCTTCTTTTTTTCTTCTTCTTTTTTTTTTTGCTGCTTTTACTCCCCTCGATCACTTTGTTTTGCTAACCGTGTTATTTCCCTCCCCTTCTTAACAGATCCCCGATTGTGGCCTACTTTGCGATCTTCTCTGGTCAGATCCTGACAAGGACATCACGGGTTGGAGCGAAAACGACCGAGGTGTTTCGTTTACTTTCGGTCCCGATGTCGTCTCTCGATTCCTCCAGAAGCACGACATGGATTTGATCTGCCGAGCCCACCAGGTAGTCGAGGACGGTTACGAGTTCTTCTCCAAGCGCCAATTGGTCACGCTATTTAGCGCGCCTAACTACTGCGGCGAGTTTGATAATGCTGGTGCTATGATGAGCGTCGACGAGAGTCTGCTCTGTTCCTTCCAGGTTTGTTGCCCCGTTTCCCCACCTAAACCCATATCGAATTTCGGAATCATCGGGAGCTAACATAACACAACTATCCAGATTCTCAAACCAGCTGAGAAGAAGCAAAAGTACGTCAATCGCGGCATGTTGGGCAGCCCAGGACCCGCTACTCGATCCAAGTAAAAGCACCCGGGTTGAAGAAGAAGTAACGAGCCTTATTTGTTTTCTATTTTATTTAGGTTCCGTCGTTAAAACTGCCTGCGAAACACGTCCAACCCGGGACATGATTTTCTCTCTCGAACGTCTCCGTAGCCCGAGTTTTCCTCGTGCTCGGCCCAACCGACCCATCCTAGCCTTCGACACTGGTACTGGGCGCCCTTGAATGTCTGTGTCTTTATCAATGGTTTTCTTTATTGTTTCTTCTTTTTTTTTTCCTCTCCCTTGATTCTTTCTTCTTTCCTCTCGGTTTGTAACGACGTACTCGAATTTTTGAACCCCTCAACATCCTTTTATCCTTGCGCCGAGCATTCATCAACTGCTTCAATGCCGAACCGAATATCTTGCGAGCACGACTGTACATGGCGACATCTGGTTGTTCTCTTTCCCTCTCTTTCTTACCTAAAAATTCCTCTCAACGCGCAGCTGTAATTTCTAGTGTCAACGATCCTAGCAAAACTTGAGGAGCTTTTCAGGTTGGAAAATTTACCTAGCTTTGGCATTCCACAACACAGCACAGGAAGCTGGGCAGTCTCTGATAAACACCTACCTCGGAATCCGCGTTGTTGTACAGTCCACGTCTTGTAGCTTACGACAACATCTGCTGCGCCTTTGAAACTGTACAACACTTCTTTTGTTTCCTGGCGCCGAGTTGCACGCCCTTTTCACTATACGTTCAAATGACTGCAACCTGGAGGATTGGTCTCGTAATGGGATGATAAGATGGTGGCTTTGCACATGGAACACAACTTTGATTGTCGAAGGATGTACCAACACACACAAGTCTTGTGGATACGTGGATATCGAGGCTACTCATGTTTTCATTTGTTCAGTTAGGAAGGCTCTGGGGGCGGAAACGCTTCCCAACTGGACACCGCCAGTCTCACAGAAGCTCGGGAAACGGTCGATGGGTATGACCGGCAGTTTTTGTACCAACAAGAAGGGGCTTTGGTAGAGGGAATGGTGAAACAGCGGGACTATGGTATTTCTCAATGTGCTTCTGCACGATGAGACCTGTTCTTGAGGGGGAACCCTGCCCTTTGAATGAGCGGATGATGGAACTGACCGGCCCATACCGAGGGGTTCGAGAGACAGCGGGGTGGCTTGGATTGTGGCAGCGAGGCGAGGGGAAAACGCAACAATTGAAGGGATTGAGGAATTACGCAGCATTGCCGTCTAATTGTTTTTTATGTACTGGCCAAAGCGTCATGTTTCTTAAACCAAGGTAAAGCAAAGCAGGTATACGGATATGCAGCGCGGGTAACAAGGATTACGAAGGGTCTCGAAACTTTGGAGTTCCTCGAAGTAAGATCCCGAATGCAATGACCAAAACGTTTTTTTTTCTTCCTTACCTTGGAGACGCCTTTTCTCAGGCGTCATGTGCACTTTTGTAACTGTGTTGCCATTCTCAAACATGAGACCGAGCGACTATCGAAGATCTTGCTTGCCTTGGCGGAAATGGGCACTCCATTCTTGACTATGCGGCGTGGAATGGAAATGGATTATATCCCACTCTATCTAACCGTGGCGGCATCTAGGATCCCGAGATGGCAAATTCAGTAGCACTCCCGCAATCCCGGTACTGATATTATCCTCTTGGGTACCATCTTGCTTCACCTCCCCTCTAATGCAGAGTTTCACGGAAACAGCAACACCCCATATACTTACTCGCAGTCCTGGCAACCTTCCTTCGAACTCGGTCCACAGGATATGCCCGCCGTGTCCGTTCCCGAGAACGCAATCTCCGTCTTCTTCTTCGTGTCCGCGGCCGCTTCATCAGAAGACGCAATGGCCCCTGTTGTCGCCGCCGTCGTCACTTCCTTAGCCGCTCCATGCTTGCGGTCATTGTGGCCCAGGTTCCGACTGGGATCAATGACGTCCCTAACGCGGCGTTTGAGCTCCTTCGTCAGGGGGAAGCCACCGTCCACGGCGCGGTTCCAGAGTACCTTTGTCGTTATCACAGGGGACGAAGGGCGCTCTTGCGCGGGGTCTACTTCCTCTGCAGGGGGAAAGGCGGCGATGGAGACGACGAAAGTTCCCCCTTGGGAGGGGCGGAGAGATACTTCGGCGAGGGTGGATTGGAAGGTTGAGAGCAGTTCTTGGGCGTACTTTTATTTTTGGGTCGTTCGGAAGTGTGGGTACATTTCAGTCGTTATCTAGCGAGAGCTTTTCAAGTGGAAGTATGGATGCGGGGGGAGGCGGAAGGGGGTAGGATGAGTAGTAGGGTGTTGGACGTACGTAGGCGGCGCGGAGCATCCATTTGCATTGGGTGCAGTATTCTATCGTTACGCGGGGGTAGACGAGTTGAGCTGCCGCGAGGGGTTTGGGAGCTTCGGACATGGCGGTGGTCTTTCGCTGGGAGGTAGCTTGGAGCTCTGGAGGAATGCTTCGGCTTGGTCGTGCGCTGGGAGAGGAGGGGAACGAGGAGCTTTTCGGTGTTTGTTGGAAGGTTGAATTGGCTTTCCGGGAAGCTGTGAGGTTGTTGATCACAAGGGTTTCTGATCGACGTCAGAACTTGCGCAGCAGGGACAGGACTGACAACACAAACGCAATGGTGAGAACTCCATGTTGTATGAGGCAAGAGTGTACGAATTACTTTGCGACTCTTCGGATTATTAATATCCCAGTACGAAGTACTTGGCCCCTTGGAATGAACACTTGAACCAGGATACGCAAAAGATATACAAGTGCCTAGCACCCCATTAACGCGGATTCTATGAAGTACTTCCTTCGTACGAAGTACACGAAGCGGATTTATTCATCATTGTACAAAGTCGTACTTGCATAATTTGCAGTAAAGTCGCTATTATAAATGTGGTCTATGACATCGAGAGCAGCCTACCTAGACCAAAGATGCCATTCAAGATGCTCCATACGCTCAAGCCCGACATCCCGAGGAACTCAAAAGCACCCCAGAGGCCCCCTTTCAAGAGCGAAGAAAACAATCAATATTGGCCCAAGCCAGACTCCCGGCCCGGCGCAGGGGCATGGGGTAGACCCGGCTGGGGGGAAATGTGCCAACTTGTACACTATTGATCTATTGATTCTATTGATTCTTTTTTCCTTCTTCTGTCCCAACATCGGAGCATAAAATAATTAGCTGCTGCGCGTAATAAAGGTGCAATCTCGTAATTCTAATTTATTACTATTCGTCGATCTCGACCAACCCCGGAAGTGATCCGAAAATTTTCAATCCTCGATCTGGCCTTCCGTCTAGCTGCATATATCCCTTTTCCGCCCCCGTACAAGTGCATGTCTAAAATTGCAACGAGCCCAGCAGGGCAGGTTCCCCCGGTTTTTTTGTCGGACTTGGGGGTGGGCTCTTCCAAGGCTTCATTTCTTCCAAGCCTGGTCTAGTGTCGTTCGAAAGGTCCTCCATCGACCCGAGGGACACAACCGTTCTGTCGGCAAGCGCGACAAATCCCCCTTTAGGGACACGATGTTCCTTTCCGCATCAGAGAAATCGTGGAAACATGTACGAAATTCTCGATCGGATGTGGGAGTTCAGCTTCTTGGATCAGATCAATATCCAAACCGTACTGCGTCCCTTTTAAAGTTTGAGCGCAAAACACGTTGTGTCCTCGTGCCGACTTACAATCTCCTAACATGCCACACTCCGTGGTGAATTTTACCCACTCCGATACCACATTAGGGTTCAAGTTCCATTGTAGCGTAGCCAGCATCCATGATAGCACCGAGGATTGTGATGTCCCAGTTTTTCATAAGCACATCACTGTGTGTCCTCTTCGTTCCATCATGTTAAAAGATGGGAGTCCATAGAGCAGCGTCACGATCCTTCACCCGAAATCCAAGGGCGTTGCATATGAGTTCTAGTTTAGTATTCATATTCACACAAATAGGTGAAAAAAGGTAAGACCAAGGAAAAAAAAAACAGGAAAAGAGAGAAAAGGAAAACAGAGGTACAGGGTATATCCACCATGGATATGGTAAGACGCGGATGGGGTAAATGACAAAAGGATAAGAAAGCTAGAAGAACGAAACTAAACACACAAGAAATAAAAAGACGTGAAGTACGTATTACATGCCCCAACCAAGTCTTGCCTTGCCAAGTCAATGACAATAGACAAAATGAGAGCCTCCCTCCTTTCCAGTCCGCCCTGGCCGGAAATCATGGTCGTTCCAAACAAAGGAAATGCGATGACGGGGGGCCTTCTTCTCCATCATCGTCCAGAAAGGTCCCAACACAGACGATGGACGTTCCATGGTGATGACCCTAATGAAACTGTTGTTACCCCCCATCACCCTTCGCTTCCTCTCACCCAAGCACACGTAGAGCCCGGCCAAATCGGTCGGCTCCCAATCACTCACGATTAACTTTTTTTCCGGGTCTCTTTCGCCGCTTCTTTCCGTAGATTAATTTTTCGTCATGGGGAACACACAAAGACTTGGTCGAAGGCTGCCGATCGGTCGAAATGAAGGTTGATGACAGTTGGGGTGGCCCGGTCGGCGGAAACAGTCGCTGGCATGTCCTGTGATCCCGGATATTCTGTACAGTTTGACACAAAAAGAAAAACGACCTTTCAAGTCGATAGGCTCCTCTCTCCCCATCTCGTCATGGTCATCCATACAGCTCTCGTGGTATTTTTAAATCGCAGAAAACAGGCTCGACACTCGCCACAACGAAAGGTGCTGTCATGATGATCCTTACATCACTAAGCAGCAGCCTCCGCTCTGTTGTGGCGCGTAGGGATCTTCTCCCCTGGGAACGGCACCCCAGACTGATGGTACCATGTAATCTCTCGTGCTGTTGCAGTAGGCGATGATGCTATTTCGAAAGTCAGTCTTCGAACGAATATTTGTTTCATTTTAAATCCACGACAGCTTTTGCCCGTCATCCGAAAGGCTACGGGAAATCGTTTCCAGGACCCAGTCTAGCATCCAGAACCAATCCTGGATCAGTAAGGGATATTCTCTCACCTTTTCGCCGCGCTGCTCACGGGAATCCTTTCCCTCTCGAGATCTTCACGCAGACGGTTGTTGAGTTCGGTTAAACGGCGGAGCTTCAGGTCGGCCATTGACTGCTTGCCCTTCTTAATCTGCGACGTGTCGCCAACTTCTCGGGGGTTGTATTGAGGCATCGTGTAAGGAGGTCTGGGTTCGGGTGGATGGTAGGGTGGTGCGGTCGGGTAGGAAGAATTCGGTATCGATGAGCCGTTTGCAGAGTCGATGCCGTTGTTCGATGAATGTAAAGAGGCGGGAGCCTGATCTTGTTGTCGATATTCCTGCATTTGAGGTTTTAACGGCGTCAGTGTCGACGTCCCCAAGATGAACCCAATAGATTGATATCTTCTGAGGCGTGTTGGGGCTGTATTCCAATTGGCGGTTGCGAAGAGACGCTGCAGCTACGTGCCGAGACAGCTGGTGATGCGACGAAGGTTGTTTCCTCGCGGTGAATTGATTTACTTCGAAAGACCGATTGTTCTCCTCCTCTCAGAGTATAGTAAGGGAGGGAGGGGGCTTGAATTGTATCTCAAGAGGGCAGGGTGTGGGAGGAGGGAATGGGAGCAAGGTGTATTCAGGGGTGGGCGCAACTCACAGGCCTAGAATCGGTCGGATTGGGATGGTCCAAAGGCGTTCGAGAGATTTGGTCTTTCCTTTCTTCGCTTTCCAAATCAATCAATCAGATGGAATTTGCTCGAGAGTTATTGTCTTGGCGCGGATGTAAAGGGGGAGAAATGGCGTCGCGATATTCGTGAGGATCCGAGGGTCCGGAACAAGAAACAGGAGGTGTGGTGAGGTGTGTGTGGTTGTTGTGTTGCGGAGGTTTGCTGGACGGAGGGAACAGCTTAGCGAGAATAGGTGGATAGAAAACAGGATTGAAGGGGAGATGGGGCAAGCAGTGGAGGCGTTTCTTGGTGTACAATTGTATTGATTGCTGTGGTCAGTGTGTACTTCGTACCTAGCAGTGGTAGTACTGCGACTAGGCTTTGAGTGTTGGGGAGGAAGGTGGGAAAAAAATAAAAAGGCAGAGAAGGGAACATTGAAATCAAAACGGGGAAGAGGCTGGTGGGTCACGAAGGCCCTTGTATCGTGCGGAACATCTTTCGTCTTTGATCGTACGGACAAATCCTTCGACTGCTCCCCCCAGAGCATTCCCAACTCCCTCAGTACAAAAAGCTACAAAATACAACACCTCAAGCTCACTTCGTACCTCACATAGCTATACTCCCTACATCAGTACTTTGTAGTAAACTAGCACGGAAGGTGTATTGCGATGCGCTACAAGACACTATGCAAGCCACTAGTCCATACCAAGAGCAAGCCACTCGAATCTTGTTAGATGAATGGCACGATTTTTGAGTAATAGTCTAATGTTGAGCAAA
Source organism: Scedosporium aurantiacum (assembly GCA_000812075.1). Taxonomy (NCBI): domain Eukaryota; kingdom Fungi; phylum Ascomycota; class Sordariomycetes; order Microascales; family Microascaceae; genus Scedosporium; species Scedosporium aurantiacum. The sequence goes on from JUDQ01000028.1 coordinate 35,944, forward strand.
ACGGACGGGTCCAAAGCTCGGGGCGAAACGCAACTGAACTGCAAACCTCGCTGCAATCGCAAGCAAGGCAGAACACTGAACCAGACGCACATCAATTCCTCGCAGCACCAGACTGCAAAAATAGCCCCTGTGAATGGACAAGTCTGCATCCTCACCTCCAAAGTAAATGCGCCAGAGCTCTGTGCATGATACATTACCTCGTACAGGTCACGGGTACGAATAAGGACAGGGAGAAGAATCAAAATTACTCCGTCTCGCACGAGACTCAGCAATGTTCAATGTTACTCGTCACCTCCAGCAGGCAATGTTACTGGCTCTCAAGCCGAAATTAGGCCTCCATTGGCTGGAGATTACTGCAGCTAATGAGGTGGACCGTGCCATATTGTGAACTTGAACCCTCTGCTGTTCAATTAAGTTGATGTTGGCTTTCCCCCACCCTTCATCCGACGGCCCCCCTAAAAACAAACACCTTCGCTCGCTGGATCGATTCCCCGCATTGTTGCAAGCCCAGGCACCCCGTTAAAACGAGCTCAACCGCTCTCCGCCGAAGCTTAAGCAATGAATCGGCCCATGACCAGAGGAGTATGACGAGATCCCATCTGGCACCACTTTTGGCACCTACTAGTGTCGTATACTTGAAGACTCCCCGCTGCCGCTGGCGGATGTTTTAGTCCTCCTCTGCTCCGTGCTGGGAACACTGAGCCGGCTATTTTAGCATCTTGCTTCTTCCCGCTGGCCCTCCTTGCGGACCGCTGACAGAGATTGATCCGACCGTTTGTGTCTCAGCGGAACCTTTGGAGGCCCAGGAAATCTCGCCCATTTCTCCCCAGGTCGACGATCTGCACATCCATTATTGACACAGATAAGTACAGTTTCCCTGAATCACTGCCGTTCCCGCCTACCTTCTTCTAGGTGCTTTCACGTCACCCTCAGAACTGACGTAAGGGCGGCAAACAACCCTTTTGACAATATTCCAAATACTTCGTACCTTCCCCCATAGAACCCTTTTTCCTTGTTGCACCAAAATACTTCGTACCAATCACCTGGAAGGCGCGAATCTCATGTACTGTGTAAAATAATTACCACTGTATAAACCTTCCTCCACAACACCTTGAACGCGTCTTGTGCTCCATAAGAAGTAGGAAGTACTTCATCCCTAGATCTTCCAGCCATTTTAGCGAGAAACACCCGTGGCACCCTTGGATCGGCTCTTTTTTTTTTCTTCTTTTTTTTTCGGACAGCGGCTCCAAGACATGAATTTTGACTGTCAAGTTGCAAACGGAGGACATTTAACTTCACTTCGTAGTAGCTTATGTTCAGATTCTAGGACATTTACCAAAAATATTATTTTCCTTGGTGATAATTGTAAAAAGCGCTTCATCTATTGATAACCAGTTCTTGCTGGTTCACTGAAACAGTTTTCGAGCTCTTGTCCTCAGCCTCGAAACGTTGACAGTGGCTGAATCACGTGATTGTGCTTAGCCCCTCTGACGGGGTTGGCATATTATTATTATCACCTTTTCACACACGAAATTGAAATTTTCCTTGCCTAGGAAGCCGTCAACCTCAAACTTCATCAAGTCAAGGCGCCAGCTCCGTCTGCGTCCATTTCATTTCATCACGGCGCGCGCTGAGCCTCGCATCGCCTTAACGACATCTCCTCGATATCATCAAGATTCCCCCAGAGGAGGTTGCCCAGCATGGTAAGAGTCTTTCCCCATTCTTACCTTTGAAGTTACCTTGGAATGCCAGTGTCTTCATGCCTCTACCCCTCCCAAACCCCTCCTCAGATAGTACCCAGCTTTGTCTAGCCGACATTCCTCCTGCAGCTATGTTCAGTCACGATATGATCTTGGTTCGTGTCGGTTAACCTTGTTCTTTGTTTTCTAGGCTCCTCCACCCCATCAAAAACCCGAAAATGTGCTGAAGCGCGCCAACGAGCTCATCGGGGTTAACCAGGCCCCCGCGGCCTTGGTCCTTCTCCATGAGCACATCAACTCGAAGCGATCCCGAAATGTCCCCATCGCCTCCCTGGAGCCTGTGATGCTCCTCCTCGTCGAGCTTTCCGTCGAGCAAAAGAAGGGAAAATTGGCCAAGGATGCCTTGTACCAGTACAAGAACATTAGCCAGAACACGAACGTTGGCACGATCGAGGTATGTTCTTTATGTGCGCTTTGTTGCACTCGTTTCTTATCTTTGTTTTTCCACTTGCTTTCGGCCACTGACCCCTTGAAAACAGCTCGTGCTGAAGAAGTTCATTCAACTCGCCGTCGACAAAGTAACCGCCGCTCAACAAAAGGCCGACGAAGTTCAGTCGAGCCTAGAGGCCACCGCTGCTGGCGAGTCTAACATCGAGGACTTGGAAGCCAGCGAAACACCCGAGTCTATTCTCCTAGCCACCGTCTCCGGCGAGCAATCTCGTGATCGAACCGACCGAGCCATCGTCACGCCCTGGCTAAAGTTTCTTTGGGAAGCCTATCGCACTGTTTTGGACATTCTACGAAACAACGCCCGCCTTGAGCTTCTGTACCAGAGCACGGCTCTGCAAGCCTTCGATTTCTGCCTCAAGTATACCAGGAAGACGGAGTTCCGGAGGCTTTGCGAGCTGCTGAGGAATCACGTCCAGACCGCAGCCAAGTACTCGTCGCAGATGCACGCCATCAACTTGAGCGACCCTGACACTCTCCAGCGCCACCTCGAGACTAGGTTCCAGCAGCTCAATGTCGCCGTTGAGCTCGAGCTCTGGCAGGAGGCCTTCCGCAGCGTTGAGGACATCCACACTCTCCTCAGCCTTAGCAAGCGACCCCCCAAGAACATCATGATGGCGAACTATTATGAGAAGCTTACCCGTATCTTCCTCGTCGGTGAGAACTATCTTTTCCATGCTGCCGCTTGGTCTAGGTATTACAGCCTCCTTCGCCAGTCCGCTCTTCTCCTCGCCACTGGCCAGGGCCGCAAGGCGGATAATCCTCCCGCTGCTGAGGCAGATGTCCAGCGCGCTGCTTCGTTCGTCCTCCTCTCAGCCCTCGCTATTCCTGTCATTAGCACCACGAGATCCCGTGGCGCCATGGTTGATTTCGACGAGGCCAGGAAGAACAAGAACTCCCGCCTCACCCACCTCCTTGGCATGTCCCAGGCACCCACGCGTGCCGGCCTCTTCCGCGATGCATTGGCAAAGTCGCTTCTCAAGAGAGCCCGACCCGAAATCCGCGATCTTTACAACATCCTTGAAGTCGACTTCCACCCTCTCTCCATTTGCAAGAAGATCTCCCCTATCTTGACCAAGATTGGGGCTGATGAAGAGATGGAGAAGTATATCCTGCCTCTACAGCAGGTCATTCTCACGCGCCTGTTCCAGCAACTCTCGCAAGTGTATGAGACAGTCGACTTGGCCTTCGTCGAGAACCTGGCCAAATTCCCCGAGCCCTACGAGGTCACTCGTGCCACCGTTGAGAAGTTCATCATGAACGGCAACAAGAAGGGCGATTTGTCGATTCGCATGGACCATGCTACTGGTGTCCTGAGCTTCGATAATGATGTCTTCTCATCGTCCAAGGCCGTATCGGGAGCCGGATCTGCCGAATCCGAGACTGGCTCGATCCAGAGACTCCAGAGCACCCCCTCCGAGATTGTTCGATCTCAGCTCACCCGCCTCGCCAAGTCCCTCTACACTACCTGCTTCTACATTGATCCCAGCTTCAGCAAGAGCCGTGCTGAAGCCCGCCAGGCTGCCCTTGCGCGTGCCCGTGCTGGAGCGGAAGAGGAGCACACTGCCATCCTCCAACGAAAGGAGGTCATCGAGCGACGAAAGGAGGCTGCCTCTGAAGCTCAGGCCAGGAGGGAGCGTGAGCTTGCCCAAAGAAAGCGAGAGCAAGAGCAGGCTCTCCAGGAGGCCGAAGACCGTCGCCTCGCTGCCGAGCAGAAGGAGCGAGAGGAGCGCAGGCTCAAGGCTGAGCGCGATCGCGTTCGCAAGGAGGAACTCAAGAAGCAGATCGCTGACCTCAAGATTGGTCCTAACGCCATTGACATTGACATGGAAAACCTGGAGAACCTTGATAGCAGCGAGCTTAGGAGAATGAAGCTCGCCCAGCTTGAGAGGGAGAAGAATGATATCAATGAGAAGCTCCGAATCACCGGAAAGCGTATCGACCATCTTGAGCGAGCATTCAGGAAAGAGGAGAGCAAGAAGCTGCCCGCGGATTATGAAAAGCAGACGGAGCAGGACAAGGCTACGTATGAAATTGTCAAGGCCCAGACCCTCAAGGACGCGGAGGAGAAGCACAAGGCTGCCGTCGAACTGAAGGGCAGACTGAGCAGGCTGGTGCCGTTCTTCACGGAGTTCCGCAGCGATCTCCACGAGCGCCGCCGCGACGAATTCGAGTCTCGCCGCCGTGACGCGGAGAGGGAGCTTGACAGGCAAATTACTGCTCGCAAGAGGGAGGTCAGGGAGCGGAAGCTCCGAGAGAAGCGTGAGCGTGAGGAGAAGGAGAGGCAGATCCGTGAGGCCGAGGAGGCGGCCGCTCGCGAGCGCGAAGAGAAGCAGAGGCTGGAGGAGGCCAAGCGCGAAGAGTTTGCTCGTCTCCGGGAGCAGAGGGCTCGGGAGGCTGAGGAGGCGCGTGAGAGGGCCGCTCTGCAGCTCCGACGGGAAGAGGAAGCTCTTGCCCGACGCAAGGAAGAGAAGGAGAAGGCCAGAGCCGCGGCGGAGCGACCCGAACCTTTTGCCGCCGCCAGCGGCGCTGGTCGCGCACCTCTCAAGCTTCCTGGTGCTGGAAAGTGGAGGGAGCGCGAGGCTGCCAAGGGCGGCGAGACTGCTGCTCCCCCGGCCCGTGCTGGACCTCCCATGGAGCGATCGGATTCCCGGGAGCCCGCTAGTACCGCCCCGAGACTCAACCTTGCGGGTACCGGTAACAAGCCTAGTTGGCGTGATAGGCAGCGTGAGAGGGAGGGTAGTGGCCGAGACGACAGCAGCAGCCGGGCCGGCCCCCGTGTGCCCTCTGGCGCCGGTGGTTACCGCATGGATCGAACCGACTCGGGCAGGGGCGCCAACGGACGAAACGAGTCGCCTGCGGCCCCCGCTGGTGAGCCCATCCGGCCGTCTGGAGCGCCTGGCAAGTGGGTGCCTCCTCACAAGAGGACTTGAAAAAAATGTTTTACGCCAGTCCAGTTATAAGTTGCATTTCCTCCTTCGTTTGGTCAAGTCAGGGATCATCTCGCTTTGTTTCTTTTTCTACTTTTGGCGTCTAGGATCTGGCAAAGGGTAGAGGTTTAAGCAAAGAAGATAGTGCAAAAGGGGGCGGAAAGGAGGGGGAGGGACGCTGCTGTTTGTTTGTACGTTCGAAAATTGAAGTCCTTATCAGTCGTCTTCCCAATATTCTGGACGCCTCAAGGACTAGTATAATGAGGCAGATGGCAGCTTCGAAGCCTAGTTGTAGATTCAAAATTGCATTCTTGAGCATTTACAGGCCAACACTACTCACGGGTGAATCTTTGCGGCAATGGTTGGCTGTTGATATTTGGTATCATATTTGGTCTCCCCAGAACGTTTCTCTGGCATGACGCAGAAGTAATTACGAAGGACGGGGTGGTGATCAGAGTCAGAGAGCACAAAGCGATTGGCGGTACAAACTTCATGTCAGCTCTCCTTCCTCCTCCCCTCCATCGTGTGTACCTCTATACTTCGTATTCTCCGCGGTCTCTCCAACCAAAGTCGGCAGAGATGAAGGTGGATCAATGCATTGTCTCGCAGAAATACGAGTTGGAAAGCGCTTTGATCAGAGAGGAAACACCACATCTGCTTTGACACTTTCTTTTCCCTGACAACATCAATCGAAGGAGACCGCGTCAACACTAATGCCTTCTCAGCTGAACCATTGATCGGCGATTGACCCACAAGAGGGTCTCCAGAAAGGGACATATTTTGCGTCGCTCGCCAGACTAATATTATACTAGAAGACTTCTTCTCGTTCTATTCCTGCCCTATTAGTTTCCGTCGTGTCTCGGGAAAGAAGGAAAGCCAAGGAGAAAAGGATGGAGAGGAAAAAAGAAAGATGAGACAAAGAAATGCCCGAAAATCTGGGGGGGGGCCTTGTTCGAGAGCATGGGGAGACAAAGGAAGACATCCGGGAGCGGCTGAGGATTTGGAACCACCTCCGCATGAAGAGGCGCCGCTTTATTGATTTTGTGCTGTTCCGACTTTTCCGTACTTCGTATTGAGGGCGGAAAGATTTGTCGAGCGCTGGCCAGACACTCCAGGGCTGGCGCTACTCTTCCCAATCTAGCTGTATTTAGCACCTACATCCACACGTATCTACCCACTCTTTCCTATGAAGTAGTGCAGAGATAGAGGAGGAAAAAAATGAGAGCTGAGTGGTATTAGACCCAGGCGTATTGGGCATGAGTCGGACTTCAGTGGAAAGTTAAAACCCACTGGTGATACGATGGTGTAAGTCCTGCTCGCGCCGACGGCGGGTTCGGTGCTTGGCTTCAACACATGTTACCGGCACAGCGGATGAGAGGAAAGCCAGGCCAGGCAGGCCAGCAAGAACAGAAACAGATGGCGCCAGCAGGCTGGCTATTTCCTCGGGACTCAGCATTACAATTATCGTGATGCCAACGGAAAGCTTTGAAGTGCCAAGCTTGAAGGGTCAGGGACGGAGCGACTGAGCGACTGAGCGTTCATGGAAAAGGCATTCTTGGAGCATAACAGAACAGCGCAAGTACGAAGTACCAGACGGCGAGATGGAGACAACAGCGACGGCGACGACTACGACTCACCTGAAATGGTCAACGACGGCCCCTCCAATCTCATCATGCAGGTCGAAAAGAACAGCCCTAAAGCTGCAGCGCCCCGCCAGGCACCCCTGTCAAAGCCGAGGGCCACACAGGGCCAAAAAAAAAACTCTCCATTCAATCAATAATCAGAAGGATGGTTGCTTTCGTTGTACTTGGTAGGCAGCCCCGGGCGTCCAAGCCACAGCCAATTTTGTGAGTTGTCAGTGTGTTCTAGCGGCAAACCTACTCCTCTCGTACTAGTAGTCGCGCCCGAGAATGTCATCGCGTTGAAGAAAAGCCCCTTACGCCATGCCTATTTAGGAAGAACGCCCTCGTTTTCTTTTCCCTCTCTAGAGTCTCTTCATCGCCGTACCGGCCGACAAGCGAGCTGAAGGGGCCAGCGCACAGCCTGACCAAAATATGTACTTCATGGGCCCCAGGACTAGCGCCGTGTGATATTGGCTAGAGAGGACGAAAATGAACTGACTTTCTGCTGAGGTTTTTAACGAGACCAAGTGGGCTTTTTCACTCGGAGACTTCATGGCTGCTTCGAGGGGAATCCAAAGTCGTTGCCGCCCAAAGCTCGTGTTTTGGGATGACGCCGTCGTTCTGCGCCGTCTCCAGGTTCTTCTCAGCTTTCACCATGTGGCAGCAGGACAGGGCAGGGAAGGATGGCCCTTCCCGAACAAGCTTCTCAAGGATGTGGAGCGAAGTGAATGCTACCTTGACTTTTCCTTTTTTCCGCATCATATGCCGCCTTGGTGTACGAAGTACTTAAACTTACATTGATGGACGTACCCAGTCTCCTCCTACTGGTTACTGGCGTGCGGTGGCGCGCAGACCTGTAGCTGCTGGGTCCATGTTATAATAGTGTCTGTCCTATGCGCCAGTGCCCCTTCGGAGTGAACGAGACGAGGACGGAAGAGGCAAGGGCAGGGGGTTAGCGGATAGAGAGAGAGAGAGGAATCCGGGCGAGGCTCCGTTGGGTGAGACTCCAGAATGGAGAAGTATGTTTATAAGTGCAGTAGTCTCTCTCCCTTCCATGTAGTATCAGTGATTTTAACCATCCCCGTTCTCGATTGGACTCGTTGTCTCACCGAGTGACACTCGTTCATACGTTCGTTCTTCACGGGACTCGACTCTAGCCGTTGCTGAATTGCTTTGTTATTCGGCTTCAGGCGTGCCCTTCGCTTTTCTTATCCCGTCCCACTCACCTTCGTTTTTGTTCTTTTCTTTTTTCTCACTCGCTAAAAATAATGGCCGGTCTAAAGGCCCTCGTTGCCCTCGTGGCGGCGAGTCTCCTCCAGCACACCGGGGCCTCTCCCCTCCATCTTCGTGCCGTCGATGTCGATGCTGTTCTTGCGCCGGTCTTGGCCGTCAGGGCCGATGCTTGTATGAAGAACTATCTTGGCGCCTGCATGCCGACGATCCCTGTTGCTGCTATTAGCTTCCCTGCTGCCTGCTCTGCCGAACCTATCGTCTCCAGCTCGACTACGAGTTCGACGGCGTCTTCGACCTCGACGGAGGTTTCGAGCACTGCCTCATCGACGTCGAGTGAGGTTTCCTCCACCTCGACTGAATCTTCGACTTCGACGGAGGCTTCTAGCACTATCTCGTCGACTTCGAGTGAGTCTTCGAGCTCGACTGAGTCTTCAACCTCTGCAACCGAGTCCTCGACCTCTACAACCGAGTCTTCAACCTCTGCAACTGGGTCCTCGGCCTCGACTGAATCTTCATCTTCAACTGAATCCTCGACGTCCGAGGTGTCTTCTACATCGAGTGACGCTTCGACTACCAGCTCGTCCTCGACCTCAAGCGAGGTTTCAACCACTAGCTCTTCCACTTCAAGCGAGGTCTCGACCACCAGCTCTTCGACTTCGAGCGAGGTGTCCTCGACCTCTAGCTCGTCTTCTACCTCGAGCGTAGTCTCAACCTCGACCAGCAGTGTCGCCTCGAGCACCATCAACCCGCCCACCACGACGTCGTCTTCCATCGTGACAACCACCCAGCCTCCCCAGCTCTGCACCACCACCGTCGTCACGCCCTCCACCTGCGAGTACAAGGTCGGCAAGTGGTGCGCCAAGGATATCCCCGACTGGAGCGACCAAACCGGTTGCAACAAGGCCAAGAACAGCTGTAACCTCCAGGTCGCCTCCTGCTTCACCAGTGCCGGATTCCCCGCTTCTCTCGATTGCTTCAGCTTCTCCGCCTGGTGCAGCGGTATCGACAACCACTGCAGGGTCAGCTGCAAGTCCGGCAACAAGAACACCTGCGGCAAGGCCAAGTACTACCAGACGAACCCGCCCAAGGGCTACCAGCAGCCCAAGACTGCCACCTCTACGTACACTTGCCCCTCGACGTCTACCAAGCCTCCGGTGACTTCGACGACCGCGCCTACCATCCCCGATGCCACTAACCTTTGCGTCCAGCCTACCAGCTGGCTCTACGGCTACGGCCCCGGCAAGGCTCTAGGTAACATCGACATGCCTCTCCTCACCTGCAACAACGTCCAGTCGGAATTCTCCAAGTACCCCTTCAAGCTGTATACGTCTTCCGATGCCTCCCAGAACAAGGGCTATGCTCGTAACCAGGTGGCTACCGGTTGCGCCGACGCCTGCAAGGTGCAGTATAACAGCTGTACTGCCGTCTATGCCCAGGGAAATAGCTTGTCCAAGATCAAGTGCAAGGCGCAGTATGACGATTGTGTCTTCGCCAACTGGGCTCCGAACGTTTCGTCCAAGTGCAAGACCTTTGGCAATTGATATGGTTCTGGCTTCAATGATTGATCTCCAGATCGGCCTCGGCGGAAGAGTCACTTGATCTTCTTTTCACCTTGACCGAGGAATGGAGCATTTCTTTCCCAAATATATATTTTTCTTTATCTTCCCTTCTCATCACTCCTTTGTATACCCGTTTAATGGATGAACAAGATGGACTTTTTAATGTAACTAGCACTGGGTTACCGGTTGTTCGAGGGCTATGGCTATAAAATAAAGGGCGTAATTTGGGAGTACTGCGTAATAAACGACCGTCAATGGTCATCGTCAACGTGTTTCGAAGCTTTCTCGGAAGAGGCATCAATGGATAATGTCTAAGATGCTCGCATCCTGGTATTAGGGTCTGTGATATTGATCTGCTTGGCGCAACTCGAATGCGACATGGCTTGGGATTGCTGATTGCTGTTACTAGATTGGAATCTCTTGTGCATTATTCCATTGTTCCATTATACCATTGTACACCTACTACACAAACTGGTTTGGACGTCAAGTGTGGCGGCTGATGGCGAGCAGAAACATCGAATGACTCGGGCGACGATCTAGAAACGTGGCCGTTTCGCGGGATCTCCGGATGAGCTTCCGAGTCAGTCCCGCATTGTGTTCAGGGTGTTGTTTATATTCATGACCGTTTTATGTTCCAGGCCCGGGTTTTTCGAAGTGTTTTGACGAGATTGGGGGTACTCTATAGATCAATTGCAGTCATGTGAAGGTGGGAAGTTGAGGTTGAGGGTGAAGCTATCTTCAAAGGGAGAGAAAATATAATAACCTAAATAAATACGAACAAAAATAAGCCCTCTTCATTAACCTCAACTTCATTAACTTCCCCTTTACCATTCCATGTGTCCCTCTTCAACCTCACTCACCTATTGTCTTAATTATAATATCAACACGCATATATAATAATATACATCTATAATGGAGCCTCTCGTTTCAAAATACGTCCCCCACATCCTTCTCCCTCTCTTCTCCCTCGCACCATCCCAGTACTGCCAAGCCTACTTCACCATCCTAGGACTCGGCTGCATCGGTCTCCAGCTCCTGCCCTCTCTTCAAGATGCCTTGCTAAACTACGGTGCCCGCAAAGCCGCCGCGGATGATGGCGCCACAACGGAGGACACTGCTAAGCAAGGCCTACTCGTCACGCTCTTGCGCAAGCTAGGCCTCCTCACGCGCGTGCCACATTCGTGGTTCGTGCACTTCTACGTTGCCTTGCTGTGCCTTCAGGCCTTTTGGGCAGTCCAGTTCGTCACGCATGGAAGAATATTGACGGCCATTGCCGAGCGGGAGGTTGCCAGCGGAGGAGGGAGGGGGATGACGCTGGCGCAAGTTATGCTCGTGTGGGGGATGTTGTCGATGCAGGGTGCTAGGAGGTTATATGAGTGTTTGGTTATCATGAAGCCCTCTGCGTCTCCGATGCTGGCTGTGCATTGGGTACTGTCCTTTTTGGTTTACGTCTTCATGAGTATCTCGATCTGGGTCGAAGGTTCAGGTGTGTTTCCCACTGCTGGCAAGTCTATGGAATCTGTCACATTTGAGTCCCGGCCTTCTGCTAACATCCCGGACGTGTAGCATCTATTGTTGATGTCTCTCTGCGAGATGCAGACCTCGCCCCTCCCTTCCATACCTTGTTCCCGCTTATCTCCTTCGTCGTGGCATCTAGGCAACAGCAGGAGGCGCATAAACACCTCGCAAGTCTCAAAAAGTACACGCTCCCGACCCAAGGCCTCTTCCGCGACATCGTCTGCCCGCACTACACATGCGAATGCCTGATCTATGTGGGCCTAGCCGCTGCGGCTGCACCTCGCGGCCACATCTTCAACCCAACCCTCTTGTGTGCGCTCTTCTTCGTCGTGGCTAATCTGGGAGCGACGGCAAACAACACCAAGCGATGGTATGTCGAGAAGTTTGGCGCCGACAAGGTCCCGCGATGGAGGATGATTCCGTTCATCTTCTAGATAAAGAAAAGAAAAAAAAAAAACACACACACACGGGAAGTGGGAAAAATGCATCATAGACTTGCATCGTGAGAGGGGGAGCTGTCACGTTTCCATAAGCCGTTATCGGCGCCCGAGCATAGGATTAAACCGATTCCCGAGCTTGACGACCTTGAGTACATCACGATAGGTCAGACTGATTCGCATCTGCCTCTCATTGCTTCCTTTTTCGAACGGGGCCCTGCAACCTAGTTGATCCCAGTTCGCGACGGTCTCGGCAGAAAGATTGACGTCTTCTTCGATATCCGCGATGCCATGTAGATACGACGTGTAGAGGTCATCCGTGGTGATGAGTATACTCCTCGGCTCTTGGAGAATCCTGTAGACCGGCTCCGGGTCTAGAGCGCCATCTTCCTTGCTTCGATAGAGGTTCAGGCAGAGGCTGGAGCCGAGGCTCACGGTACACACGACGGGGTGATACGCTGATCCATCCTATGGGCGCATGAGTTTTCGCCCTTTTTACAAATCCCGACCTTTTTGTTTTTCCCTTGTATGGTCCCTTTCTTACGTATTGCTATACTACGGCGTTTTTGTGTACTTAACTTATGCGGCATGATGCCCACTCCAGGAGGGTATTCGTTGATCAGGACGTGGTTCGGCCTCTTGTGCGGGCTGATCGAGAAAAGGTTCGTTTTGGCGCCGGAGTCGTCGGTACGGTAATCGATCGAGAGAAGTCGCGAGACGACGGGATCTACGAGCCATCGAGGCAAAGGTTCATCAAGAAGAGCGTTCTTCACGAGGTCAGAGGGCCACGTTTGGAGACGACGGTGGGTAAGTTGCTTCCATCGGGGCTTCGGCGCGTTTGCGATCTAGAGTCGCTAGGAGATCAATATCGGGAAACGACGAACGACGTCTTCGGGTCTGGGATCGACGGCAGCATCGTGGATATATACCTTGTCCAGGATGGTATGTTCCTCCTCTTCTGTGATAAAGTTAGGGATGTAATACGCCGATGGTGGTAGGGTTCGAACCCTGGCATCTTCGAGAGACTGGGGGAGTGACGGAAGAGGGGGCGAGGAAGAGAGGGAGCTCGGAGTCATCGTGGTGATGGCGTTATCCGAGGGTTGGTTTCGTCGACGAGATTAAGACCAACACAAGTGCAGGAGGTGGAGGGATATGCGCAATAAGCAGTTGATCGTGGGTTCGACCGAGGATATGATCAAGTCGATCAATGGTTCTTAGCTTGGTTAGTTAAGAGGCGCAAAGTCCAATTATGGGTACAAAGTACTTTTGTTTGGATGTCACGTCAGGCAAAGGCAAAACGGCAATGGTCGTGGAATGGAGCAAGCTGAGTGGCTACTTCGTGTTGGTGGCGTTGCGGTAACTTATAACGGAGATCATCTGGTGTTAACAGGTGGCGGGTTTTTGTGTTTTTATTGTGGGCCAAAAGTATTATGTTTTGGTTCGCGTGAGCAATAAATACTGAGGTACCAAGTACATACGACTTGCACCTCTTGTCTTCGTAAACACGAGGGCCGGGTACAGGCAGCAGTGGTTGGAAGTCTCAACACGACCCTCCCTGGCTGTTCCAAGCCCAGGCTGCAATGTATCTTTTGGAGATTATCCAATCAGATGCGCAGCCCTGAAATGAGGGTGAGTTTTGATCCAAAAATTTCGGTTTACTTCTGTTCTGGTTGGGTAGACCAGCCAGAGGAAAAAAACTGGAGTAGAATGGAGCCTCATGGCATTACTCGTATCGATTGATGATGATCTCGATCTGATGGAGGAATCAAGGACGCAAGCCTTGCGCGAGAGGTGCTGAATTGCTCCAGTATAGTTGGACACTAGTCAAAAGTGCGCTCGCAGTGCAAGTGGAGCGCCGTAGCAGAGCCAAGCAGTACAGATAACACGATTAAACCTGGCCAAGAAAAGAAGGGACCCAGAAGGGATGTAGACCCAGTTGACTCAAACAGACCAATCAGCAGCTGCTCTGTCTGAGTCTGACACTCTTGCACTCTTGGAAGGAGCAACCCAGCCAGCATGGAGCATATGGAGTATTAGAGTAGAGAAGGAGCAGAGTGCTAAGGTACAAAGTACTTCGTACTTCGTGGCAGGAGCAGCATTGCACTGGCAACTTGCACGGGAAGGAACATTGAACCTGAAATCTCCCCCAAAAGCCCCATTTGTAGAAGGTTGTCAAGTGTTTCCAATTTCGTCGATTCATCACCAGCAATCCCAGCACCTAGAATTCTCAACAACCCCCGAGTCCAAGTTCAAAGTCCAGTTCTTGCCTCGTTTGGTCACGACCGCGAATCCGAACCCGCCATCGCCCATCCTCCGACGACTAACGGTTCTTGCCACTTCAATCCCCCTCCAGTGTCTGAGATTGAATCTTTCCCCTCCTTCCGCCTTTCAATCTCCATTGTGTCCGAAATCGTTTTCGCTGCCAAAACCGAAAACACGTCGAGCTCTTTCGACCCCCGCTCATCTTTCTTCTTCACGCTCGATTTTAGGAGAGGTCACCTTTCGCCTGCTTCGGGCAATTTTGACCCCCGAAAGCATTTTGCACTTGATTCGATTCGATTTTCCGACGACGTCTTGCTCACGACTGATCCTTCGCCTAATCCTCTTCGAAATCTTGTCCCGAGTCCTGTTTCTTTTTTTGTTCTCGTCTTGCTTGACTTGCGTCCCGAATTTTTTCGATCACCCATCGTTGCCATCTCCAGAATTGGTCTCCACCACGAACAATTCTCATCAATTCGCACCTCCCCCGACAATCTTCTCCTTCTCTAATCACGGCCAACTCGCGGCCCAGGATGGTGCTAGGTAGTAGATCATTCCCCAAATAAATGACATGGATGCGCAGAATGCTGCCGGGCCCGACAAGACGAAGCCTGCCGCCGCTGCTGCTTCCGAATCAACCAAGCGACCCGACCATGACCCGGACCAGAACCGCTCGTCGTCTTCGTCGACCTCTGCTAAACCTTCTGCGACCACCTCCAAGTCATCTCCCAATGCGGACAAAGATGTAAAACCCAACGCGAACCCGTCCGCTGATGCGGGTGACGACCGTAGCGTAGCCGACGCGGCCAGCTCCGATGCTGAAACCATTGTGCTGCCGGGCAAGGACGGCCACTCGCCGTCCAAGGTTCGAAAGGTAAAGCACGAGAACAGGAGTGATGATGACACTCCTGTAACTGCAAGAAAATCAAGAGATCGCGATCACGGAATTGACCAGAGTGGTCAACGTGATCACCGTGACAAGGAGAGGGACAAAGATGCTAGTCACAAAGATGGTTCCCATAGCAGAGAAAAAGAGAGAGAACGGGAGAGGTCTGCGACAACTGGTGCCTCTGCTTCTGCATCAAATAGTGCTGCACCTTCACCTTCTCTCAAAAAGAAGCGACTACCTGACAAACTGTCTGAAAATAAACCATCCTTGCCAGCTCCAGGTCAACGAAACAAAGACACCTTAGTATCGACCCCGACCTCTCCCCCTCCGAAACGCCGCAGGTCTACCGACGCGAATCCCCGTCAATCCCACGCCGACTCGGATTCAGATAATGCCCGTCACAGGTCGCCCAAGGCATCCAAGGACAGGGCAAAATCATCTGACAAGGTTATCCCCCACAAGCGGAAAGCGCCCAAGGTCGAATCCGAGGACGAGGAGGAGCAACGAAAGGCCCGCCGCCAACGGACCGCTCCTGCTTCCACCGGTCCTTCTGGCGGCGACTCCCACTCAACCTCACACTCCCACGCGCACGCGCACCCTTCAAAACACGGTCGAGACCAGCAAAAATCTTCCAGGCCACACGACCAGGCAACTACTCGTGGAAGATCTGTTTCCCCACAACCTCGCCCTCACCGCCGCAGCACGTCTACTCAATTACCAGCACAGTCAATAACCGGCCTGAGTCAAAAGAAGAAACGTGTACCCGCGCCGCTTCAATCCACAGACTACCATTCGGACGAGTCTTCTGCAAGCGGCAGCCCTCATCCGAGGAGCTCCAAATTGCGAAGCTTGGCCACTCCCGCAACCGCTGACTCGACCATTTCTCCCGCCAAAATGGCGCCTCACAAGAAGCACCTCGATGCGCACGGTCAGACGTTCCTGGCCCGCGCATGCGCTCGTGGTGAATACGAGCAAGCGAAGCAACGCCTAACCGAGCGGCCCGACGACTTGAACGTCGCCGACTATGCCGGAAATACGCCCCTCCAGATTGCCGCAATTAACGGCTGCGAGGACATCGTCAAGCTTTTGATTGATGCGGGTTGCAATCTCGACTGCGTAAATTACGACAAAGATACCCCTCTCCTCGATGCCGTTGACAACGGCCATCTCGGCGTAATCAAGCTTCTGCTTGATGCCGGCGTGAATCCACGCAAGGCTAACGTAAACGGTGAAGAACCCATTGACAGAGTAAATGATGACATGGACAACGCCGACGAAATCCGCGCTATTCTCAAGGAGGCTAGGCAGCGTATAGGCGACAGGCGACGAACTTCGGAAGAGCATCACAACGAACGTACCGATAGCCGTCCTTCTCACGGCCCCGAGAGTCCCCGTCGCTCGCCCGTTGCTACCTCACATGGGGCGGCAGCTTCAGGGCGGCGAAGTACGAACATGAGAGCCACAAAGACGAGTAATCACTTACTCTACATGCCCATGGATGACAAGACACTCCGCCAAGCTGCCGGCCGCGGAGACGAGGAAACTGTTACGCGCATTTTGCAAGTTCGGGACGGCTGCGATGACCCGGAGGCCATGGTCAATGCTGCCCGTGGTGGACACGATCTTGTTATGCAGCTTCTTCTTGCGTTGGGCGGCGCGAACCCCGATCCTCCTCCAGTGCCGAACGTCGCTCCTGACGTCGCTACTCCCATGTTGGCTGCGATAGGTCAGGAAAATATCAAAGTCATACAGCTCCTTCTCGATCAGAGCAACTTTGATCCGACCAGAAGGTTTAAGGGAGACACCTACTACGAGATAGCACGTAGGCGAGCAGGCCCAAATTGGAAGGAGGAGGAACATATACTGCAGAAGGCCTATGACGAGTATAAGAAATCGAGATCTAAGGAATCTTCTAAGAAGTCACCGAGCCGGAGGGAACGCGAGAAGGAGAGAGAAGAGCGCGAACACAAACGCGCCAGCCGAAACGAAGCGAGGGAAGAGTCCGCTCGCTCCGTCAAACGCAATAACGCAGCGAGCCCTTCACGCGACGTCCCCGAGCTGAAGAAGAAGACAGTTTCCTCATCCAAGGCCGCATTGAGCCCCAAGGAGAAGAAACGCTCAGAACCGTCTACTCGCCACGATGACCACCACACTTCTCCGAAGCGTGGACCAGGTCGTCCTAAGAAGGACGTCCCCTCTATTGCGGTGTCGGACCGCGAGAACTCGCCCGCAGTCCACAAGCAAACTAAAACCAAACGGACGGAGTCTGATTTGGCCGCTATCTCATCAGAAGGTGAGACTGCTAAGCCACGGAGGAAGCTGATATCGAAGGGTGAACTGCGTAGCGAACGAGAGAAGCAGAGACGGACGAGCCAGGTCTCCACCGGATCATCGATGAAGGATCCGGCAAGTCCTCAAGATTCTCGAGCCGATGATCATCCTGAAAAGGAAAAGCTCAAAGGGGAAAAGTACCATGACCGCACAAAGGCGATCAAGCGCGACGAATCCAAGGACCGATTATCCGTATCCGGAGAAAACAGCGCGAAACGGCACAGATCCAGTGCGACTCCTCCCCACTCCGTTAGCGGTGACAAGGACGACAGCGAAGTCCCTACGAAGCGGCGACGATTGGACGCCGATGGCAAGGAACGACGTCCGAAACTTAGTTCCTCTACGGCTGAAGATCGTCCTGCTAAGTCTAATCTTTCCCGAGAGCAGTCTCTGGCGAGATCTATGAAATCGGCCAAGGCGAGTGCCGCCAAGCTTCGCGATGACGATGACAAGAAGGAGCCGAAGGCCAAGAAATCGTCGGATGCCCACAGGCGCGAGTCAGCCAAGTCGACGTCCAGCGAGAAGTCCATCCACGTCAAGTACGAGGATGCTGACGTAGATATGGCGGACGCGCCTCCCTTACCGCTCGCCACCGGAGCCGAGGCTAGGTCTAAAGATAATCACCAGCATCACAGCCAAGACAAGAAACGGTCTGCAGACGATGCCGAGGCTACCACCTCTAAGGAGGAAAAGAAGCGCCGGGATGCCGAGGAGAAGGAGAAGGAGCGAGAACGGAGGAAGAAGCGGGAAGAGGAGGAGGCTAGGCGACTAGAAGAAGAGGCCAAACGCAAGGAGGCGGAGGAGCGGAGGCGGCAAAAGGAAGAGGAAGAGAAGAAGCGTCGTGCAGAGGAAGAGAAAGAGAGGAAGCGAAGGGAAGAGGAGGAGCAAAGGCGCAAGGAGGAGGAGGAGAAGAAACGCAAGGAGGAGGAGGAGAAGAGACGCAAGGAGGAGGAGGAGAAGAAGCGCAGGGAAGAGGAAGAGCGCAAGAAGAAGGCGGAAGAGGAGGAACGAAAGAGAAAGGAGGAAGAGGAACGTCTGCGCCGGGAAGAGGAGAAACGTAGGAAGCGCGAGGAAGAGGAGAGGAAGCGACTCGAGGAAGAAGAGCGCAAACGCAAAGAAGAGGAAGAGAAGAAGCGCCGAGAAGAGGAGGAGCGACGTCGTAAAGAGGAAGAAGAGCGAAAGCGAAAGGAGGAGGAAGAGCGAAAGCAGCGTGAGGAAAGGGAACGGCTCCGCCGTGAACAGCTCGAGCGTGAGGCTGCCGAAGCTGCTCGCCGCAAGCGCGAGGAAGAGGAGCGTCGGGAACGAGAACACCGAGAGCGGCAACGCGCTGCCCGCGAGGCAGAGATTAGACGCCAACGAGAGGAGCAGGAGCGCATCCGACTTGCCAAGCTGCCTCCTCTTTTGCGCTGGCTCGACATATGTCCTAACCCGAAGAGCACAGATGTGGCAGAGAAATTCAAGCACATGCAGGGAGTCCGATACGACACAATTCGACCTGAGACTACAGGAACGGCCGACGGTAGGGAGCAGTGGGTCCTCAATACCCAGGTTGCTCTCCTCCTCGGCGAGAAGGATCTTGCCCTTTCAAGATGTAGGTCTTTACCATAACCGCGTCCCGGTCCTTTCCCATTTCCATCTGCTCATGCTAACTGCGGATGCCCGCTTTCACAGACACTGCATGGGAGAAGATTCCTGTGTCCAACCTAGCAAAGAAGTCCATCTGGCGACTCGAGTGTGATCGCTACGCGCTGATCTCGGACGACATGTTTGAGCTTGGTCTACAGCTCCCTAACTACTATGGCGAAGGAGTTGACCCATGCCGGATGAACTACAAGGTTATTGAGCGACTTCGTAGCGAGGCCTGGGATAAGTTTCTGAAACTGGACATGTTTTTCGTCAAGGTGAGTTCCTGACAAAATCCTAGCATGCCTCTCCTTTTTTCTTCTTCAGTGGTGATTCGAGTCCGGCTGACGTTGTTGTTGCGCTTTAGCTATCGGATCTAATGTTTATCGTTCCTACCATCCCACACCTACGCGGCATCAAGCTCAGCGTCGAGTATCGAGAACTTCCGGAGACCGAGAGTGAATTGTATGGATGGAAGGCGTCGCAGAAGTGGAAGCAAGACCCGAACGCTGACCGGTTCTATGGCTTTGCCCCACGAAACAAGTACTACATCAACGGCGCTCTTGTCGGTGAGGAGCGACCTGGACTTTCTGCCACTAGCAGCGAACCCTTCCCTGAGAGGAGGGTACCTCGCCGGAATGGATTCCAACAGGTGTTCCCCGATGATCCGGAGTACGCCCGACTTTGCAAGGAGCAAGGTCTTGAGCACTTGCTGGAGGATGAATCCCGAGGTGTGCCCATGACCAACGGTGTCCGGACTAATGGACCGGTCTCCGCCCCAGGTGCTCAGGTTCCTAATGGGACGACCCATGCGGAGTCAGGCAGTGCGGCTGCTGGCAGTAGCCCGACGACAGTGGCATCATCTCGCAGCATACACAGTCCTCAACAACACTACCGTCCTCTCGTTAACGGAGTCAATGGCACTTCTAATTAACGGATCTGACTTGTAAATGGTACCGCAGATCTGGGAAGCCACTCTCCGCCTAACTGATTCTTCAATCCCCCTCCACGTGTTCTTCTCTACGTCAGATCCAAGCGTCTCTGCATTACCTCTTGTCTTACTACTACTATATGTTCGGCATCGGGATCGGTTATAAAGGGCATCGGGGCCTCGGCGTTTTTGTTCTTTTTTTCTTCTCTTTTTTCTCCGGTTCGTTCTATCCTTTCTACCCTTGAAGGATTGGGATTTTCGTGGCACTTCATCGATACCTCGACCTCGTTTTGTTTTTCACCACGGCTGCTTTCCGGGTTTTCTCTTCTGCTTTTTTCCTTCTTCCGACTCTTCCTTTCTCCGACCTCGGATTATAAACGTCAGGGGACAAACACACAGGAGTACCGGTTTGGCGACCGAGTTATTCTATTTTTTTCGGGTTTCTTTTGTAAAAAGGCTTGTTGTTTTTTCCGTTCGTGTACCAAGGGAAAGAGCAAAAGAAGAAGTTATCGTCGTTCTCTTGCAAAGCTTCATTTGTACAAGGTATTTCGGAAGGCAGGGGAAATCGGGGGGGTATTGTGCAATGGGTTGCACGGGTTTTTTTCCACCCTTTTTCTCACCTCTTTTTTTCTCGTCTTTTCTTTTTGTCGTCTGTTGTCTTTCCTCTCTGTGTGATGTATGGAGCCGCTTTTCTTTCCCCCCAATTTGATAGGGTTCGGAGGAACGAGGGCGCGGGCGAGGGCGAGGAGCACAAGAGAGATGGTTTCGAAGTATATATCAATATATCAAGTCCCTTGCAGACACCGTTTCGGTTTGCCGTTTCTATGTGAATGAATAGGATCAATTGATGTTCTCTTGCTCAGGCTACCACTCTTTGAGGCCAGGGGCAAAACTACAGCGCTCCCTGTGAGCCGTTCTTGTCTCGGCACCAAGAAAAATGTGTGGGGAATCGTGCTTGCCGCTCGCCACTTGCCACTTCACCGAGCCACGCCCACTAACAATTCTTTTTTTTTCTTAGTCAAGAAACGAGTTGAGGATTTTAATTGGGAGTATTTTTCTACCCCGCCGAACTTATTCATCCCACATTCCCACAAGGCACAAGCTGCGCTACCATCGACGACACACACGAAGTAAAGCGTCGGCTCCGAAACCACCAGCCGATTTATCCGCCTGGTGCGTCTACGAAACGGAATAGGAACTAGGACGCTGGAGGATAGGAAGAAGAGAACACTTGGACAACAAGAGCGAGGAACACCGCCAAGATGTCGACGACGGTGGAGAAGGTATGTGGCCATCTCTCTCTATCTCTCTCTCTCTTCAGACAATGCGATTTCCCCCGAGCGGTGCAATGCTAACCCATTTTGAATTACGATAGATCAAGGAGATCGAGGCCGAAGTATGTAGTAGTTCTTTTCCCTTCCCTATCCGGAATATATCGCATCCCGTTATGCGGCCGACAGTTGCAAGCTGCCAGCTGGGCGACCCGAGGCAGGGCGAATCCGACGGCAACGGGAACCAAATCCATATTTATATAGATATGTGTGTGTGTGTGTGTGTGTGTGCGTACTAACGAGAGGCGCTTTGCTCGCGACAAATCTGTAGATGGCCCGAACTCAGAAGAACAAAGCCACAGCCTTCCACTTGGGCCAGCTCAAGGCCAAGCTCGCCAAGTTAAAGCGCGAGCTTCTCACCCCGACGTCGGGAGGCGGCGGTGGTGGCGGTGCGGGCTTCGACGTTGCGAGAACCGGCGTTGCGAGTATCGGTTTTATCGGGTTCCCGTCCGTGGGGAAGAGTACGTTGATGAGCAAGCTGACGGGGCAGCATTCCGAGGCGGCGGCGTATGAGTTTACGACGTTGACTTCGGTGCCTGGTCAGGTTGTGTATAATGGTGAGTCGTATTTCCTTATTCTGGGACTCTGGGGGTGGTCAGCACGTTGTTGTTAAAGGTGGAAGTGGGAATTGGAGATGGAAAAGGTTGGGCTTTTTTGGGTTTTGGGTTTGGAAGGGTGCTTGAAAGAGAAAAAAAAGTGAGGTTGTTGAAGGGAACAACTTGAACTGACTACCGTTGTAGGTGCACCACTGCAGATGATCGACTTGCCCGGTATCATCGAGGGAGCCAAGGACGGCCGTGGTCGTGGTCGTCAGGTCATCGCTGTCGCCAAAACGTGCAACCTCATCTTCATCGTCCTCGACGTCAACAAGCCCCTGACCGACAAGCACATCATCGAGTCTGAACTCGAGGGCTTCGGTATCCGCCTGAACAAGAGCCCGCCGAACATCACCTTCAAAAAGAAGGACAAGGGCGGCCTGAACATCACGAGTACCGTCGCGCTCTCTCACATCGACCACGACGAGATCAAGGCCGTCATGAGTGAGTACCGCATCGCTTCAGCCGACATCACCATTCGCTGCGATGCCACAGTTGATGATCTCATCGACGTGCTTGAGGCCAAGAGTCGTAGCTATATTCCCGTCATCTATGTCCTCAACAAGATCGATTCCATCAGCATCGAGGAGCTCGATCTCCTCTACCGAATCCCGAACGCTGTGCCAATCAGTTCCGAGCACGGATGGAACGTTGACGAGCTCATGGAGGCCATGTAAGTTCTTCCCCGGTGTCGGACGGGTGTCTGACTGGGCATCAGTGCGCACGCACCCGTCCAAATGAGAACGGAAAAAAGGAAATAAAAACAGGAAAGGGTGGTTGCATAACGCATAGTTCACATGGCTGATGTTTGATGCAGGTGGGAGAGGCTGAATTTGGTTCGTGTGTACACGAAACCCAAGGGTAAGATGCCCGACTACTCGTCACCCGTTGTCCTCCGAGCAAACAAATGCACGGTCGAAGACTTCGTAAGTATTCTCCACTGTCCAACAAGCCGCCCCCTTTTCCGCGGTTCTTTCGTTCTTTCTTTCCCGCCTCCTCTATCTCCACCGGCGGCTCTTCTTTTTCTTGGAGGCCTTTTTCAAAAAAGTGAAATTGGGATGCGCCAGGGGTGTGCTAACTCTCCTTTGTCTAGTGCAACGCCATTCATCGTACAATCGCCGAGCAATTTAAGCAAGCCATCGTGTATGGCAAGTCCGTCAAGCACCAACCTCAACGTGTTGGTCTCTCTCACGAGTTGGCTGACGAGGATATCGGTACGTACCATCAGCTGGAACACGAGCTGGAAGCAGCTTTCTCTTCTTTCATGTTGGATCAACCCCCCTTGGGATCTGAAGACGGCGTCCAATGGCGGGAAGAGTCTCTCTCTATTACTGGACCCCTGATCTGTGGCCTTGTTCCGACACTGTTCTCTTTCTCTCTCGCTCTCTCTCTCCCCGGTTTCCATCTGCGACTTGTCTGTAGCACAAACTGACTGTACTTTCCTTTTTCAGTGACGATCATCAAACGATGAGCAGCCTTATCTTCTTTGTACCCAGGGCCGGGTCTGGGGCTCGGGTCTGGGCTCGGGTTCTTTCTTGCCTCAGTTCGGTCCTTACTTTGCCCGAGATATGATACCTCTCGGGACGGACCCGTGCCCCCCGGGCCTCCCACGCTTGATCATCTGGGAGGGTGTGAGGATCGAGGAGTGCCTGGTTGCACTCTAAAGAAGGATGGGAAGAGTTAGATGCCGACCCCCCAATTGGGGAAAACTCGGTTAGCTAGGGGCGGTTGGCAAACTAGCGAACAGGAACAGGTTGGCCGAAATTCGGAAACGTTGGGCATCAGGAACGAAATGAGGAGAGAACAATACCATTATGGCAAGGACAATACGGGACGATACAATTGGTACCTCGGGGAGGAACAAAAAGGCAGCCGCCGTCACATTCTGGCGTACACGAGCCTGGCCAGGCCAGGCCATCGGAGGGTGGCCTGCCCATGCCGTGGAGACCGTGCTATACCACGGACACTTGTGATGGGGGGGTGGGGCACTTGTAAGAGAGGTGGCGATGTTGGTGTGTGAGACGTATTTGATGGCTTAACCGGGATATAGCATAACGAAGTGTGATACCTTGGGGATGGGGTATGGCGGAAAGAAGAAACGAAAATAAGAACCAAAAAAGCAATTGCGTCAGATCCGTATTTAGTTCCACTTTCAAGAAAAAGCATATTCTATTACGGAATAGAACAGAATCGGCAAGAAAAAAGAAAGAACAAAAAACAGAGAGAACTCAGAAACTGGAAGTTGAGCCTGGCTGCCCAAAAAGAAACATTCGCTCGCCTCAAAGGCACTAGGCTTAGCGCCCGCAGCTCCCCTAGCTTGCCGAGCTTGGCAACAGAGGAAGAGGGTGCGGTGAAGCCGTTGCTAGCGAAGTATGCTTTTCTCTCGTTGCTTTTTCTCAAGAAGGAAAATTCGATTCCGTACCCGCACCCTTGTTGTTGTTTCTTTTTTGTCCCCTTTTCTGACATCTCTCAGGTTGGCGTTCTTTCCTGACAGAGACGAGGCTTCCGGGGACCACCGGAGGTCTATCCCCTCCAACCCTGGGCCTGGCCACCTCACCCGATACAGACGTTGAGAGTGAAGATTGCTTGGATGAAGGGGGGGTCGCCTTGACAGTAGTGCTGCTCCTTGTATCGAGTTAGTAGAAACGACTTGTAGGGTGCTACGATTTTAATAGTGCATGGTAATATAACGGAGCATCATGAAAATAAAGGGTGGTAGTATAGCGTGTCCAGCAATGCGCGGTTTCAACGTTTGCTGGCCTCGCTTAGCCTTGTACTTTTGATATCGCGATCTAATATCGCGACCTGGCGGCTAGCTGCCTCTCGAGCAGCAATGAAATGCTTCGAAACAGAAGATGTTGCTGCGGTGGCATCCGCTCCACCCTCTGGTACAGAGTCGTCCCAGCGTCGAGCGGAAAATTAATAATTCGTAGGCAGAGGGGAGGGAAGCATGGCACGGAGCACAAAAGGCATGGCCTGGCCCGTACGAGGCGGCACCCTCCAAGCAGCCCAGGGTAGCACTAGCAAGCAAGCGATTTTTGTTGAAATATCACCCATATCTTTTCAGTTCTAGTATAATTGGTAGGCAGCCAGCATGGAATCGAATGGAGGATAGAAAGACGTACCCTCTCAAAGCTGAACTGCCGCGTGCTTCGTCTCAAGTCTCTAGCAGGCCAGGATCCTGCTTGCTCAGCATTGTCCGCGCCTCGCGTCTTGGGGCAGCTCGCGTCGTAGGATTAGGGTATGTCGAACAGAGGACACAGGTACAGGGACTGTGGTAGACCCGTATACGAAGTATTTTGTGGAGAGCTGGGTATCACTACCCCAGGAGCTTCATCCAACATGGACCAGGGTTAAGAGGTCGAGCGTCGACAAGGGTCTTGATTGCCCACAAAATGCTGCGGGACGCGAGTACGAAGGCACGAAGTATCGACGTATTCCGTCTTCGTAAATCATAGGTACTCCGCGGCTTGGGCTGATCGTCTGTCTCTTTCATATCATTATCTTTAACCGCATTGTCAGTTTCTCCCAGTGAATACAGAGAAGTTGCTCCTCCGCTCCATATCAAAGAGGGAACAAAAGCCAAAAGGAAAGGTGGAAAAAAGCACGGTCAGATCGTTCCGAAGCATTCCGGAAAAGCGATGGTCACCATAGCGCTGCGCTGGAGTAATTTTAATACATTGATGATGAAAGGGGCGATCTGGTGTGTTTCGAGTGCAGGTGTGGCTTGCAAGACATGCCACGAGACATCTCTACTAGTAAACTAGTATGGGTCATCGCTTTGCCCAGGCTTCCGCCAGCCGCCTGGTGAAGAGGCTTAATTAGAACGAGAATCTTCATTTTCGCCAGACGAGAGACGGAGGAAAGACGTCTCAGTCGTGGAAATGTACGAAGTAATAGACCCAAGTTTATAGCCTCGACTTTCCATGCATGGATGCTAAGCCTAGGTCGTCACCACCGATGTGTGCAACTGCCCGAATACATCGATTGTTTTCTGCTAGCTCCTGTAACCAGATTAGTTCGCGGACCCTATTCATACAGTAGTGCCTTCGGATAGCCAGCCAAAAAACAAAAGCCAACAGCGGTCGGGCAGCCGATGTTGATCTCCCGAAACGGGCGAACTTGCCACTGACAAGGTTGTGCTTGTGGTTGACCCCATGCTATCACATCACCATTTAGGGAAATCCAGGCACACCATACTAGGGCAAAATAGTGGATGCGGGCAATTCCTTGCCAGGCCATCTCCGCCCAAGCCCGCCCAAGCCCGCTCCGTTCTATGACATGGAGTCTGGTCGCGCAGTGGAGAGCGAAAAAGCGGGCTTAGGACGCTATGTTCCAAAGTGTCATAGTATACATGCGAAACTGCCTGGCTTGCGTGCAATGCTTTCTTCCTCCGCAGGGCCATCGTGGACTGATGACTTTCTAGCCTTTTTCTCTTTCCTTCCGATTTTCTTTTACTAATTAGTGCCAACATCAAATTAAAGGTTGGCGGAGAAAACCGCTCAAGAGGCGGGGGTGATCTCGGCCGGAGCGGGTAGGAAGCGAGACCAAACCACATCCAACGTCGTCTCGCAGGATACAGGGATGGGTGTACATCTCCCGGATGTTGCGAAAAGTCAATTCAGGACTGATGATTTCAACCCAGATGCGCTAGCCCAAAGGGAAATGAAAAAAAAACCTGCATCGAATTTGCTTACCATCTGATCGTTTAATTTTCTGCGTCATATTGAGACTTCTGGGGGCGAGGCTTAAACAGGATACCCACCCACCCGCTTATTTTACCGTGAAGATAGATAGAGTCCACACTTCGTCTCTGGGCGGGCTGCGAGATCACCATCGTCCAGTCGGGGTGACCTGCATTGCCGGGCCTCTTCTCATGCGGCCATGTTGAGTGTTGGGCCTGACCCCAGAAACCAGAGGATAGAAGAAGCATATCCGTCGTACAGAGCCGTATGTATGTATGGGGTCTGTGTACAGCATGCTCGGGCTGCGCGAGGGGTGCGTAAAGGGCCGGGCGGGATGAGCCCAGCCTGCGTAGAGGTACACTATGTACTTCGTACATACCACCTGCCTATTGTCATTCAGCCTCGTACTTCGAAGCTTCAAATGTTACCATCAGAGCCGAGCGGAACAGAATGGGGGTAGAACAGTAACGCCTGGCAGATCCCTGAATTCCTGGTTTATGCCGAGAGGGTTGACCTGTGTCGAGTTTGCTGGCCACGCAAGGCGAGGTCTTACTTTAGGCTCTAAGGTAATAATAATACCTGGGCATGCGCGTATAGTTAGTCCCATTAATGGTTCCTCCGTTTGCATAGCAAATACACCAATTCCTTGGAAGTGCAGGGTATTAATTACAAACGGACATGTTCAAATGCGAAGGGAACAAACTCAGCGCTGGGTTGGGGTCCAAAACAACGTAGGAGGAATACCTGAGAAGCAAGGCGATGCGCAAGGCAGCATTGCAATGGCCAGGAACGGCGAATTCGAAGCAAATCAAGCAAGCAGAAAAGTCCCCGTACACCCCGAACTCCATGCTACTTGTTCGGGGATGGTGGGGGAACGTAACCTGCTCTGCCCATCCTGCACCAATTCGACGACTACTTACATCTAGACTTTCGGTAGAAGTCTCTTCTCTCCTGTCTTGGTCGTGTAAGTGTGCCAGTCCAGGCCTAGGCAAGGGCCCACGAGCATGCTTAGGAGCGAGAACTCGGCAAATGGGACTGGAAGAGTGCCGGATCGAAAGAGACCTGGGGCCTTTGGCGGTCCCAAGCCAAGCGTTTGGAGGAATGCGCAGACAAAACGCAGCAGATTAATTCTAGCGCCCTTTTCTCCTCTGTGGACGAAGCCAGGTGAGCAATTGGAATATCGATGCAAAAAAAGCAATGCCAGGGGTTGAGAAGGTGCTGACGATCGAGATCAACCTCAGGCGCCCCCCTCTCTCTCCATCCTTCCTGCCCCTCTTCATCAAGTTTGCTCACAATTTGACAAGACCGAATGAAATTTCCTTGACCGCCGTTGTAGCTTCTTTTCTTCTTGACCCACTTATTTTGTACAGGTACATGGCCCGTCGGCGCTTAACGGCTGCACACTCCCCTGTACATCCCTACAATCCCTACAAGACACGCCCCATCCCGCTCCCCACTCGCACGACTTTCCCTGTACTGTACTTGTACCTGCTCATGGACTTACCCACTACAGCTACTACGTATGACCCGCTCTCGCTCTCGCAGCTACACTTTCCTCACCTTTACTGCTGCGTTCCAGGCCAGACCTGTCTTGCGGTGTCTCTTGCACTTTCCCTCCTGTTGTCAAAGGCGTTCCTGCTCTTCTTGTAGAGGTCTCGCATTAGGGTCTGCCAATGCTGCATTTGCGCCTGCCCCCACAGTCACAGGCACCCCTAGCCAGTCCCAGCGCCGGTCTTGCTCCTCGCATCTGCGAGTCTGCAGGCCGGGTAGAGGAGGAGACAAGAAAGGAAACGGCAACTCAAAAGGGCTGTAGCGCGATGTACAAGAGTACAGCTACCTGCGTGCTTGTAATGTGGGGATGGTCCCAATCTGACCCCTCCGAATGCTTGATTAGGCGGGATAAAAAGAATGTAATTGTAATGGAATGATTCAATAGCGGTGAACTCCCTCCACGTCTCTCTCGATAGCATCAAGTCCCCTCATTTGCTTCTTCCACACGCAGGAAAGAAAGCGAACTGCGTATTTCGTAATTTGGTCCATCTGCTCTTAGTCCCTCAAATCATTGATCCCTAACCCCCACTCGCACCCTGGTTCTAATAGCAGATCTCGTGGTTTTCATGGCAGATCTGTCAGGAATCGAAACGCCGGACCTATTACATGGTGCAGCATTGTCATGGTGACGGTCCGATGCGGGTTCGGGGGTCTCTAACGTCATATCACAGGTTATTACAGACCGGTCCGTCTCAAAGCACCCTAGATCAATAGCTCTTAATCTTCCCACCTTATACCGAGATCCCGTATTGCGCTGTAAAGCAGACGGGGCGGCGCGCTAAGAATATCGGAGTGTCTACTTCGTATGGGACATTAAGTGACCAGACATGTCCTTGAGAACTTGATCAGTAGATTGCGGTCGTCGCATGGTCCTTCCTCTTTCTACTTTTGCCGAGGACTTCGCTCCTCTGCTTCGAACCACTCATCATCTTTACCCCTCATCACAAGCGCTTCCTCGCACCCAGGGACCAGGGCACTTTTTTTCCAATATGCGCTCTCCGGTTGCTCACGCATGGAAGATCATGCACCCTCCGCCCTCGGCTTTACCTTTCTCCATCTCGCAACTTTAAGATTGGAGTGAGCGTTGTGCGCCCGCGAGCCCCCAGTTCGGCGTTTGCGCAACCCACCATATTGAATGTGAAGCGAACTCTCCGAAGGCAAAGGGGAGCCTGAACTTTGTGACAAACTCGGAGGGTGGAAGACATCATGCTAATCTAGAATCGTCTCGCTCACTCCGCACTTTCTAGGCTTGGCCCCTCAAGGCGCACAGATTCAACGATCATCTTAAGAATGACGATTGGAACCTAGTATATGGCGGCGTCCACCATGATAGGTTAGGCGGGGTTGAAGCATACAACGATATCCTCTTTCGTCAAGGGTCAGCGGCTGGACACATGCTGTCAACGGGAGCGGGTCAATAGGAGCCCGTCTTGGCTAGATAACCGAGATGTATGCACATCGTATGTGATTGCTATTGATGCTCGGGCATCTCGATGTGCGCGGAGTAGTAGAAATGGCGCTACGACGTCTTATCCACCCTAGACTATGCTCAGTTTGGGGCTGGTATGGTATCAGAATTTGCAATGACAACCTCTTTCGCTGGCTAACCCCTGGTGATGGCACCGTGCTTGGCTAAGAAGGGGGGAGAGGGGAGGGGGTTAATCTGTAGCAGACGCCATCCGTGACAAGGACTTTCGTCGCAGGCCTTTCCATCTGTGTGATCTCGGATGCAAACCATTCTATTTTAGGGCCATAACACTCGGAAATGTTTGATGGTATCCAAGGGCCTGCGGATGCGCGAGTCAAACGCCTGCAGAGCAACAGAGAATCGACTTCTTCGCATGATTCGACGCAGAACGAAGACGACCACTTTTGAAATCGCGGATACCGTGGCGCGTATTCTAGCAGCAAACCTTCTCCCTGTAAAAGCACAGGGCGTCCCACACCTTTCTATGCCCCCGTACTTCATCCATATTGCCTTGCGTTAGTCAGTGCACGTGGTCGACTTGTCTGTCCTTCAAGTTCTTCGTGCGACGAGATGTGAGTCCTGTGGCGTGGTTTTCGGCCCAAGGCACACCGGTTTTTCTCTGTTCCTAGGTAATACCATGTGTGAGAAGGTTCCTCAAATTGTCGACTTGTGGGAAAAGACTGGGTCTTAGACACCCCTCAACAGGAGAGAAGACCGCTAGCCATTCTAAACTAGGATAAGCAGTAGAATCACGAGGTAGGATGGTTTCAACCCCGCCTTGAGGTCAGAGATATGTCCCCCAATCAACTCCGACATGAAAGCCACCAGATCCTCCGGATGGTGTTAGGGGGTCTTAACCTTTTCCACACCTAATACAACACCCCGTTCAACCCAAAAACCGAGAGCGATGCGATTGGCTTAGCACTATAAAGTGAAGAAGGGTCCGGACATGTCCTGGGATCCTCTGCGAGGCTGCCTGGGGTCCGTCCAGCCTACGTCTGCTGCGGGTTCTGCGGGGAGGATATGATCTCTGGGATCGTTGGGGGCAAGGGAAAATCGGAAATTACCAGGGCAGGCATGGCATTGACATTGGACGATACTACAGCTGGCCCACCACTTTTAGGGTAAGCTGCCTTGGAAGACACAGTGCTTGGTTCGCTGTTGATGTCACAGAGGAGCAGATCCCTGTTTCCAATGGTCACCACTTCCAAATCCGCCAGAGTTGATAATCGTCTCGAGGTCGTCAAGCCAAGTCCATATCCGCTCTTGCCCCGTTAATTCGCGGCAGGCGCGTTGTCAACGAAAAAACCCTTTGCATTTGGGGACTCTGGATGGCAAGATAGAGGATGGGTGTGGTTTTGGATGGGCGAGTCAATTGAGGGCGACGTTGATCTCATGAAAAGAAGATGAAGGAGCAACAATGGAGCGAGCGCCTTAACCCCATTTGTGTGGGCTGATAATTTAGTCCAATCATCTAGGCTTTTAGTCGCTGATTTTTGACCAATCATGTCATTAAGAGCGAGATAGGCGTTCTGGTTGGATGGCTGATTGTCCCACATGGGAAAATAGCCTACATTAGTCCCTTGAAAGGAGGGAAAGCACAGATGTGAATGGACAATACATGGGGAGTGATCAAACTGATGGAGCTTCATACCTTTGAGTTTTCTCACATGGACATTTATGGCATTCGTTTCGAACAATCCAGGGCCCTCTTCGGAGGTTACAACGACCACTCCTCCACACACTTTACATCCGGACATACGAAGTAGTGGAAGTCGTCCTGCAATAATATTGTCTAAGTCTGTGTGTGCTGATTGATGACTGAGGCCGAACAGGATACTCGGCTGACCAGGGTGGGGGTGCGCTCTGGGGGTTCATCCTTGTCTCTGTTGATTAGCACGGAAAGTGAAAGGATCTGAAGCCTGAGGTTTATCAAGGTAACATTGATGGCTTGTGAATGATGCATTCAGGTACAAGGTAACCATGTCATGTACACCCTTGGATACTCCGAAAGGTTATCGGTCCTTGACTCGAGTATCAGCATCGAGGTATTTAAACTATGGATACATTATCGGCAACTGCCTGGCGATGGAGAATAACTGGAGATTTCCCCGCCCTATCAAGAAGCTTACGCCTTTATTCCTTGAATATCTGACGGGTGCATTTTATCGGAGCAGCGGCTCTAAACGTGCCATCCCGGGTTTAGGAGTCGAGTGTACGAAGTACAGAGTAGTACTTGTGTACTTGGCGCACACAGAACAAGGAACATATAATGTGTACTTTGTATTTGTACGAAGTCATCAAGAGTTGAGGAGAAGAGGGGCGGGCCGTTCTTTGGCCTAAACTACGGCTTGCCAGGGACGCTGGAGAACATACTAGCCCAGAATGGGAGTAGCGTCCACTAGACAAGAACGGGAAGTTCTCGATGTATGCAGTACACCTCCTCAAGGATTAGAAATGTTAAATTGGTACCGCATTTAACATGGATTAGGAAAAGCCCATACCAGAATGGGAATCAGGGGGGTGTGTAAAAACACATACGAGTTGTATGGCACAGTACTTATGGTGGAGTTCTTACAGGGGCTTGATGCGTGAATTGGGATTTAACATTTCAGATCCTTGTGGGATGTACCTCTCGAACGTTGACCTTTGCGAAGGGAGGGGTGGAGGACGCAGAAGGGAAAGGCTAGACTCTGGAGTACGAAGTATTTCATAACATTGAAGTAATTTGCAAACGACCTCGAGCCCAGGTTGGTTTCCGCCTCTTGGGCGATCATCAATAAGCCTAGGGCTGTGATATTGCTGAAATCATTTGTACAACTCAGGGCTCAGCTCCTCGTGCTATCAAACCCCGAAGGTCAACGCTCAGCGGAGTGACTAACAGAAGTACAAAATATGATATTTGCGCAAATGGCAAAGACACCTCCGTTGACTTAACAGGGATTGGTGAGCGAGCAGGCTTCGATGAAGTCTTGAATGCGCAAGTACGAAGTACGAAAAAGTAGTCGAGGTCCTGCGCGTCAACGAATTGGGTCCTGGGGAATCCAACCTTCAATAAAAAAAAATCGAAAGAGGAAGAACTATGAAGTACAGTATTGTCGTGCTTTCAAATGACGATGTACCTGCTCGCTTCTACTTCGTATGTGGAGGAAGCCTCCAGTAGCAATCGTCGCCCATGTCGTTGATGAGGCAACATGGGTCAGGACTCGGCATCTTCACTGTCCACATCTCAACCACAAGCTCGCATTTGCGCCCCTGACAAGAAGTCAGATCAATGTCTTTCGATGCGCTTCTAGCGGAACGCCACATTCAATTTTCACGGTTGTCGAATCCTGAGCAGCTTCTATTCCACAGTGGGGAAGCAGCCGAGTTCCCTGTTTCGTAGAGGAGGTCTCAGTCATTGCCATTATCTAGGAAGTATTAGTAGAGCGTAGTACGAAGTAGACTCTCAGAACGGCGACATCTCCCTTCTCCCATCCCACAAACCCGGGCCGTTATTAGCATCTTAGCCTTCAGGGCTTGCCCATGTGGACCATTGCTGTTTACTACTCGCGCAAGAAATATCGAGCCACATTGAGGCTGCTGTCAGAGTGCCTAGTGTGCTTTCATTTCGTAGTTTCGCATTCACATTGTTATTACTGGCCTCCCTCGAGGAGTGTAGGAGCTACTTCGTACTCTGAAGAGCCAAATAGCTTGGGAAGGTGTGGATGAATGGATGAAATGGTACAAGTACAATTGGCACACAAGGAACACGTGCCACGACAGCCATCAACTCCCTAGGCACTTCACTGTACCTGCCGACCAGTGCTTCATCCGCTTTCTCACTAACTCACTGCTTGAGGGGGAGGAGAGGGGGCAAGCGAAGCAAAGACATTGATTTGATCAATGTAAGACGAGGAAAAATCTAGTCTCCCTCAAGAGTAATTGGTATAGCTTCGTAGGTATGCATTTACAATCTTGAAGTAGATGCTGGTTCAATCGGATGATGCTAACAAGAATCAAATTGGTCCAGACTGCGAAGTAAGCATGGAGAAGATATTTTTCATCCTTACAAAAAGAAGAAAAAAAAATCCTTCGCGGGATGACTGCGAGTAGCATCAATGATGTGCTTGGGTCTTTTTACTTCGTAGTACCACGTGTACCCCATTGCTCCGATCTACCCTAAAACTTGTGGACCTGTGGACCTGTGGACCTGTGGTACCGTGTAGATTTAAGACTTGGATACAAAAGACTCTTCTTGTCACATTGTTCTTCCTTTTCTGATATTATTCCCATTTTTGAGCGATAACAGAAAAGCGTCCTCCCGAGTCCGGTGGCCCCTGCACCCATCCCCTACCCCCAAATTCATAGCAATGAAATACTACCCTCCCCTGTCAGCAGGTGGCCCAAAACGGATATCTTTGCTGGAGCCACCCCTCTCCGGCACATTGTCATCCTTGTTTGAGTGACAAGTCCAGGTACATGTACTCCACTCTCCACTGGTCCACCACTGGGAAGGTGGACCGCAAAGGGTAGGGATCGCAATCGCAGACCAGCTTCCTCGTCTCGTCCCTTCCACTCCGCCATGGATATGTGAGGGCAAGAACTACCTGTAAGAAACTACGTCTTCAAAGTATTGTCGTTCTTTCGCTTTTGTTACCCACTCCGCTCATTCTGTGTTCGAAGTAA
This sequence comes from Scedosporium aurantiacum, assembly GCA_000812075.1. Classification (NCBI taxonomy): domain Eukaryota; kingdom Fungi; phylum Ascomycota; class Sordariomycetes; order Microascales; family Microascaceae; genus Scedosporium; species Scedosporium aurantiacum. The sequence continues at coordinate 69,782 of JUDQ01000028.1, forward strand.
TCAAGTTAAGTCTCCGGACTCCGTAATATTCCACTGCCACACGCGAGTCCAGGGGTCGCTATTCGTCACCTGCTCTGGCTTCGAAGCTGGGCAAGATCAATGATAATATTGTGCATGCCTCCCACTGTTGGATACAAGTCCATCGATCCGTTCCACACTTCTCGATGAGAGTTGTCTCAACCGGCTCCTATCCGCTGTACCCCCTGTGAGTGAGCACTCTGAGGTATCATCCACTCTCTCTGCATCTGTCTCCCTTACAAAGGTCTGGGTCGGCTCAACCCTCCTCTATGTCTTGAGAATTTGAACACTCGTCCATTTTGACCCCAACGCTGCATCGAGGCGCCTGCGCTCTGCAGCTCTCCGCCCCAAACGGGCCAACTTTGTCCCCCTTCGGAAGCCGACAAGACGCACCTCATGTTTGCTTCACGAACGAGACCGCATCCTTAGTGTTTTTAACTCCTTGGCCCCTACCGACGCTCACACCAGCCGAATAGCTAGGAAGACAATCTGTCTTCCGAAGGAGGGATTCAACCAACAGTCTGCGATTCCCCGCCATTGAGCAAGCAGTGCGAGAATCAAGCGGCGAGGTCGAGCTCTCGATTTTGGCCGCCTTGAGGAGGGGCAGCCTCACCCAAACTCTTACACCGAGACGGATCGCGAACCTACGCCACCCGATTGCCTCAAACAAGTCCCAGTCAAGTAAATGGCATTGGTCCCATTGTCGAATAACCGAAAGCAATCCTATATTCATCGATACTTTGAGAGGATATCCCGACTGCAGCTGACCGGCACTCTTCCTTCCTTCTTATCCAGGTGACGTGCCGGTCCCTCATCATCGGCATTTTAAGCGCGCACTCTTTTCCCCATCCATTGTAGAACTTCCTAGCTTTCAAGTTTCGGACTCGACTTCTAGTGGATAGGTCCGACACTACACCAGCCATCCTCGAGCATCCGGCCATTACATCTGTCATGCGAAATCATTATCCTTAGCCGCCCTCCACAACTACCACACGTGGCCCAACCGTCAAGAAGAGAGGACCTTCGGAATTCATTGGTCCTCGTAGTTCTTTTTGTGCATTTTTTCGGATTGTTGCTCTTTCTTGACAACCAGGCTCTCGTCAGAACCCCCCTTGACTTATTTCCTGGATTGGCCGGAGGTGGAATTCCAAATTCAATTCGGGTCGAACAATGCACGACGCAATGATCGGAACGACTGGTATGGACCAGGAATCTCACCCAGCTCACGACAATTCTCAGTATGGCTCGAGTTCGGGCTGGGTTGATGTCAACTCCTACGGCCAGAGTCCGTTGCCAGACTATGGAAACTTCAACTACATGACAACGGGGTTGCCCTCCGAGTCCCTGGGTCGGATGGCGCCGTCGCCGACTCCTATCCAGACTCACACACAGCGATCTCAATCCCAGGCCGAATCGACGCAACAATCACCCCAGACACCTCACCACCCGCAGCTGCCAATGTTGATAATGCCCTCGCACGCCTGGCCGAGCATGTTGACGAACCCCGTCACTTACTCGACTCCTCCCATGGCTATTCCCGCTGTTGCTCCTAGTCCAACCACCCCAGCGCCCGTACCGGCCCAGCCGAAGCCCTCGCGGCCAAGTGCTTCAACGCCCCGACGCACGCTGACGGATGACGACAGAAGACGCATGTGTCGTTATCACGAGGAAAACCCCACCGCGAAGCAACTGGACATTGGCCGGATGTTTGGCGTAGAACGAAGGTAAGTCCTGCCTCATTAGAAGAACTATTTTTAACACATTCGGGTTCAGTCTAACTTGTCTATCCTCTAGCACTGTATCCAAAGTTTTGCGCCAAAAGGACAAGTACTTGAACCCCGACGATAGGAGTGTCTCGCCTGTCAAACGCAACAAAGGGAAGCTACCGGACATTGAGCGGGCACTAGCATCATGGGCCCGCAAGGCCCAGCAATCCGGGATGGAAATCACGGACAGTGAAATCTGGGAAAAGGCCCGCCACTTTGCCCATGGTGTGAGCGGCACTGATCAGGTCCAAAAGCTCGGAATCTCGTGGCTGGAAAAATTCAAGCAAAAGCACGCAATAGGACAGCCTAGGATCGTGAGACGAGCGTCCGAAACAAGCATAACAAATAGCGCCGCCAAAAGAGCCATTACCTCACCTCTACTGCCCCAGTTGCAGGCAGGGAATGGCATCTCTCCTATCTCGCCAATAGCGCAGCCGTCCCCACTCTCGGGTACCAGGAGCGACGACGAGCTCAAGGATGATCTTAGATCAACAAGCACATATGGGTTCAGGTCGGACACTTTCAAGCGTGGTAATAACCAGAGCACGACGTCTCTGTCTAGTGCATTTACGGATACCGGCACCTCATCCTTCTCGGGTAGCGCCGTTAGCCCCACTGGTCCGTTTGCCTTCTCTCCAGACTCAAACGTCGGCGGGTTCCTCCCGACTGACCAACGGCACCTACCTGGAGGGCCTGAGTCTCACTTTCAGCGGCCTAGAAGCCAGACATTCCCAACGCTAGATATTGACTGCCTGAACCAGCAGACCACGAACCCAGAACCAGCAACCCCCAAGTACGCAATCTCGTCCACTGCGCCTTCGTCTGCTCTGGAATCTCCGGGTCGTGAACTCGATTCACGGCATTTTGGGATGACTCCCGTGATAATTTCGTCGCCCCAACTCCATCATAGTAGTAGCAATGGCAACTTGGGCTCGAACGCGGCAGGCCTGTCAGCAAGCCAGTTGATGTCCCCACCATCGCCTCGCGTCGGGTCGAGTCCTACGTCTCCTACGCTTGAGGACGCGCGTCGGGGATTGGATCTTGCACTCAGTTATGTGCAAAAGTCAGTTTCGAGGTACGACGAGAAAGACTTAATGGCAGTCATCCGCTTTTTCGAGGGGGTTGGCCTTCGGCAATATACACAGAACATGAAAGGCCCTGGCGCATCGATGCAGACATTAAGCAACCTTGGCCGTATTCCTGAAGGCGGAGAGGTCGAGATGACAAATGCTCCAGCACCAGTGTCGGCTAAACTGGAGACAATGATGGCTTAACGCACCCCAAAACTCGAAGGGAACATCGTGTCTGATGCTGCAGTGGTCGGGCCGTTTTACTTCTTCAGGAACTAGGACGCCACATAAGTGAGGTTTTGTTGTCTCTCTCCATTTCAATCACTTCGGACGATGGAGGGACAAATCCCTGCTCAACTAAAATCAGTTATGGCCATCGGGCCTGAACTAGGGAAGGGAAGCGAGAAAGAGAAGAGAAGAAGAGAACAAGAGATGAAGAACTTGTTGCGCCTACACTGTTATCCTCCGATGCGAAAACGATGCCAACCATTTCTATATTTCTCACCGAGCATCGAAAGCTGCCTGTCTCCATCTATGCGCAATATTCTGATATCCTTTTGTTCTGAGGACTGGCGTCAGAGAATTCCTAGCAGCACTGCGGACACGGCGTTATCTCTCCGGGGTTTTGATTTTTCTTACCAGGCTAGAGTCGGTCTTCACAGAAAGATATTTCGCTCACGCGACCATGGAGAAGCCTGGAATACCGTCTCAGATCGACTATTCGACTATTTCCCGAAATTTCCCACCGACTGCTGGATCGGCTCCCAGCCTGGGCCTTTCCGGTTTACCGGGCGATATCCTGCATTAACGGGCGTCATTGGCGATGCGATGCTTTGATTCCGTTGCATTCGGGTTATTCACTCCCTTGACCGAAACATTTTAGCGAGTTTATTCCTGCTTTCTTTCTTTCTTTCTTTCTTCCTTTTTTCCCTTTTTTTTGTTTTTTCTTTCTTTTTGGTTTGCTTTTCCTATTGCCTGTGCCGGTTCTCCTACAATATCCTGCCTCCCGCGCATTCTGGGTATTTGGATTATGTTTCCGTGTTATCCCCTTACTGATATCTCTTCCGTATCGTACATATTTCGGATTTCCTACTATTATTTGATTTCAGAAACGGGATGTTCATAAGGTCAGGGGAGTGTGTTTGCGTTTTTTCAGGAATAAGGGTACCATGTCACCTCCGCGTCCTCGCAAGTGGCTGGAAGGGAGTGGGAAGGAAGGTTTGGGCATATGGAAGGGATAACATATAATGGGGGTTACACAACGACACCTGGGTCGAACAGAGTCACTTGGACCGCGAGGTCTCAACCGTGTTATTATTTTGTTCAGTTTTCGATTTTTTTTTCTTCCTCTTTCGCTGACGATATCTGTGAGGGAAAAAAAAAAGGATGCCTCAAGGCTATCTGGTATCCTGTTTCCCTTCCCGCCTCCGCTTTGAGAAGAAGTTTCTCTCGAATCACCTTTTGAGTCCGGGTCTGATGGTGCAGCATAGACTCTGTCACTATGTGTCTCCGAAGCCTCTACGGATGAAGAAGGATTGAAAAAAAAAGAAAGAAAAAACATATAAAAAGAGAAAGAAAAAAATATTGGGCGGCTTTCTGTATTCTTAGCTCTTTTTCACTTTTTCCTACTTTTCTCTTGTTGCCCGGCTCTTTTTTTTCTTCTTCCCTTTTTTAATGTTTTTCTCTTTCCTTTCCTTTCCTTTTTCTCACTGATCTCAAAAAAATACGATGAGTGTTAGCGTTGAGAGAGGTGCAGATCCCTGTGTTTGCGTGTGCGTGTGTGAAATGTTCCGATGCTGTAAAACCAGAAATGGCGAGAAGAGGGGTGTGAAGACGAAGAAAATTATTAACATTATAGGTTTATCTTCCGTGCGGGTATCTAAATATACAAGTGTGAACAACAGAAACAAAAAGAATTCGCTTCTCGGTAGATCAGTTAAGTCTCTCCTCCCACAGCTCCGAGACCCGCTTCTCCGCGAGTTCGGGCATCAGACGCACGAGTACCAGCTCAAGAACACTATACATAAGGTGTTTATTACAGTATTCGTCCGCAAACACGTCGAGCAAGGCATCGTCGATGGAATCGATAACCTCAGAGTTGACCTCGCTGGTCCGGGCGGGCTTGGGGGCAGCCGAGGAGGAGGACAGCGGCCAGGGTGGGCGGCCGGCGAAGTAGAGGGAGGTGAGCCAGGGAGGGGCAAGGGAGGCGAGGGAGGCTGCGGAGCGGCGGCGGAGGGCGACGAGTTGTTCGTCCGAAGTAGGGGGGAAGAGGGTGGGCGTGCCGGGGGCGTTGTTTGGGAAGAGGGCGGCTCGAAGGGAGCGCAGTAGTGGGGGAAGACGAGAGGGGTCGAGGACGTGTTGGTGGAGGAGATGAGAGAGGGTCCTAGAGAGCGAGATTGGGGGCGGTTTTTTCCTGGTTAGCCATGCCATGACGGAACAAAAAGTTTCAAAGCTTTTTTTTCTTCTTTGGAGGGAGAGTGCCAAGAACGAAGGGATGGATGCAGAGAGGTGAGAAGCCTGTCGATGGGCAGATTTGACTTGGGTGGCGTGGGGGTCAGCGGTTTAGGCGAGGTGAACATGGTGTAAGACCCCAAATGGAGGCCAACCCTGTATGAGGGGAGAAGACCGAGGGGTCTGTCGAATAGAGAAGAGAAATCTTAACCCAATATGAGGGTGTGGAAAAAAAAGAAAACTATGAAAGGCGAAGACGGCAGAGACAGAGGCAGGGCAGGGAACACACGCGGCGGAAATGGGCAAACGATGCGAATTGAGTTTCGCAGGAAGAGTAGCAGCAGCGGTTGTAGCAAACGTCCAGAGGTGCATTGCCGAATCCTGGAAGACCGGCACGAAGAAGAAAAAAAATGTTTGGCCTCTCTCTCCGATATCCTAGCCAGCCGTCGGGTGATCAACCATCTTTGCATCTCCCGAGGACGGAAATGGGCAGCTTTAGTGGAAGGCCACTCGTTGTTCAGCAAAGTACCTCCTCGAAGCACAGGATCGAGGAACATGTACCGGTACTTTGCAGGAAGAGCCAGTGAGAGAGTCCCGGAGGGAGGTACAGCCCACATCGGTCGGTGTGCCTCGGGTGCAGTGGGAGATGACTTGAGGGAGGGGGCGTCCAGTGTCTGATGCACAAGAAGACCCTTGTTAGAAACTGCCCACCAGGGCCTTTGCGGGGCATGGCGCAAAGTTGTGATGCAAATGGGGGAGCACAGAGCCTGTTGGCCGGCATCCGCGACCCTCCATCGGAGGGTGAAGCTAAATGCTTTGTGGAGGAGGTGCAGCCGGAGGGGGGTGTATGCACTTGCAATAGCAGGCGGATTGAGCGGTTTACTAGGGAATGCCAAGTTGTTCCGAATGCCGTCTCAAGCCTCGCATCCTCTAAATCCCCTCTGTAATTGGCACTTGCGCGATGGGATTTCAGTATCTGGTCCCCCTCTGGTCCCCCTTTGGTGGTTCGGGCGCCGGATCAGCGCCGAGGCTAGTGCCGCAGATAGCGACCTCTGCAGCATCAATGTTCAAGGGACGAGAATGTGATAGAAGGGGTGCACTTAATGGTAATCGGGTTGCATGCTGAGCTCTGTCAATCCGAGTGGGAAGAGTGAGCGGGATTGTGGACGGTGGGCCAACCAAGATCGCTCGCCCAACCGTTGCAGCTTCTGGGCGCGTAAACGCTGAGACTGCTGCATTAGGCGGTTGCGGGTCAAACTGGTCCCCAACACCAAGGAAGCAATGGGAGACGAATATGGCGCTTTCGCACCATGATTGGTCAAGACTTCTCCGGCCCAGGAAGCAAGGAGACGGAACGGGTGAACCTTTGATGAGCCACTCCTTAAGCGTAGTGCCATGCGATATGGAGGGGGAGGCTTATATTGGATCGCGCCAAGTTCTTGCCTGTTCTGTACTAAAGCTCGGGGGAAAATGGCTCTCTCACGAACCTCCAGACTCGACCTGCTCCTTCATGGATGGAGGGGCCGTCAATCTTGGCAGAGGACTTATCGCAAGATGTCCTGGTTCGCTGGAAGCTCCCGGGACGGAAAAGCCCGCCACCAATCGCCAGCCGCCGGTGTCGTCAGGAGAGCAATTTCTCCTGCGGAGGTTGGCCCACTAGGGCCGGTTGCAGCTGACAACCACACCCACGGTCCAGATGCTTGGCTGGTCGATGGATAAACACCATGGCAGAAACGCGAAAGGACAGATGCATGAGATCCCGTCTCGCTGACACGAGCCATTCTAATGAAATGCCGAATCGCGAATGCTCACTGGAACAAGAGCAGACCCAGTGACTACTTCGTCATGCGGTACCCTTGTAAATCCATGCTTCGGAGCGGAACCAACATGACGATAAAACAAAAAAAGGGGGACGGCTTGCGTTGCAAGGAAGGGGTCGGAGACGAAGAGCCTGTAAAACGAGGGGTGTGCTTACCTATCCATAATTCTATCCACATCGCCAACCCTCCCTGGACCATCCAATAGTCCCAGTTGCAACATTGATAGAGTCCCGGCTAGCCAAGGCATACGACTCTGGAGCTCAACTAGATTCGCTATGCATGGCCATATCCTGAAGTCAACAATGGGGACTTTGGCTGATGTGACAGGGTCACCTTCATGGAAAGAGGCGTCGGGCGTGCTCGTGTTGTCGGGACTGCTTTGACTCGTCAGACCTCCCTTTTCGCTAGAGCTGCGCCCTGCTCTTCGCGGAAATGAGGAGGCAGTCACTAGCGTTGTGACAAGAAATTGGATCGAGACGAAAGCCAAAAACATCCAATGAATAACAGAGGAGAGTAGCCCTTGGAATGAGAAGCCCTGGCTAGCTGAGGCGGAGCTTGGCTGATCGTTGTCTCGTCGCTTGCGGCGGCGTCTCTTTCCCTCGGTGATATTCTTGGCGAGTATGGAGAGACCCTCCCATATCAGCCACGGCTGAGATGCTTTGTTCGCGATGACGTTTCCGATGATCGTCTCGGACAAAATCTCCCCGACGAGGGATGTTAGACAGGGGTTTTCGAGGTCTTCGGTGGGCAGCAGAATTGCAAGGACAGCCCGGACAAGAAGTTGTCTGTACGCCCTCTCGTTCTCTCGTTGTAATTCCACAGCGTCAGGGCTGTCGGGGCTAGGGACGGGCGAGAGGTAGGGGAGTGGGCAGAGGGAGTGATAGACCTCGCGCGGGTGAACCTCTATCGGTGGTCGCGCTATTGGATTCCGGGCGGCACGGCGAGCTGAATGCACAGCAATGAACTATTAGCAATTTTGGCAGGAGAGGATAACCGAATGAGAGGAGGTAGTCATACCGGTAATGTGTCTATCTAAGAGGTCGGGGATCTCATCCAGTAGCAAGCTCTCCAGGTCGACCTTCCTTAGTCTCTGTTCCACAGCTCTTGTGCAGTGAGCAATAATCTGTACAATTTCGGCCACAAAAGTCTCGTCCGGAGTGATCTTGCTGTACCACGCTTGCACAAACTCCTTTAGTATAACCGCCAAGAATGCGTAGAGTTGGAGGTCGACGTCGTTTCGACTCGTGAGGGGTGGCAGAAGCTCCTCAATCGGGGCGGCCGCATTGCGTCCAGCGTCGCCATTCTGTTGTGGGCAGAGTGTACGACGGATGAAGGCCGCCGTGGCCTTGTCGGATAGATAGTCTGGCGCAGTGGAACGGGGGGCTCGCCGAGATGCGGGACCCGAGGCTGCGTGGTTGCGAGATGAGGCCTGGGATGCTGTCCGAGAGTGCGATGATGGCTTCGGGGTTGATGATTTCGGCGGAGCGGCAGGCACTGCCATGGCAATCTTGAGAGCAGCTCTCACGCTGCCATGTCACTAGTACGACTGGAAAGAGCGGCGTATGATCGTTCGTACGGATCTCTATCGGAAGCACGCAGGGGCGCGATACGTGGCCGGTGGGTTTGATAGAAAATGGTCGGTGGGTTGAAGAGTGGCCAAGGTGGTCGTGGCGGTGGTCGTCCACATGTGTCGTGTGCTGGTGACGTTTGCGCAGTTCGACTCTGCAGCGTGGGCGGCACAGTACAGGCCTACAGGGGCTGATGCGCTGTAGCCGTGCGCTAGATGCAGCAATAGGCAGTCCCGAAATTCTGCAAGGCTGAGCTATAATAGAGCACGCGCAGCACATGCACCACCTAAGGCAAGCCCAAGAGACGTTACATTCCAACCGCAGAAATGGATCAATTGATATTGATCCAATTAAGACACGGACGTGAGTGACGATTCTATTTTAACAGAGTAGTTGTAATATATGTCTATCCTGGTGAAAATACCACACCTAAAATACAAGAAACGACATGCAAGGCCGTTCGACTCCAGCTTCACTGGCGCTCCAACAAGATTGTACAGTTCACCAACTCTTACACATAGCCTAAGCAGCATCCTCCTTTCTCGTTGTCTCGTATCTATAATCTCAGGGTTAGCAATGAATCGAATTATGGAAGAGCTCCCTGACACCAGGGTCCGAGGGTAAGGGTTAAGAGGGAGAAGAAACAGGAGGGCCTTACCTCTTTCCACGGAATGCCCAAACACCCCAGTTACCACAGCTGACGTCCTGAGGGTCGAGATCGTTCAAGTCCCACTTGAGACTTCGGAAGAGATTCTCACCAGGCTCAAGGAGCATGTCGAACTCGCCGCGAGCCGTCTCATGTATCCAGTCGATGTCTCTTTGCATGTCGAACTGCGTGTACCCGGTGCAAATGATTGGGATCTTAGTCTCTAGGAGCATGGGCAAAGTTTCCGTCCACTCGTGGCTGCTGGCGGGATGTCCAAGACCAGGGTGGAAGAGCACGAAGCAGTCAAAGTAGGGATCGTACGGCGTGAAGTATCCGGTCCTGTGGATAGTGTGGTAGTAGTCCACGATGGTGCTGATCTTCAAGTTCTGGCCCACGCGGTCTTCGACAACCATGCCAAAGGGGTTCTGTGGTGTCCTCTCTGGAAGCGGGAACTCGTCGTCGCGGTTCGCCATGCTTTCCGGACCGATGAAGACGAGGTGGAGCCTCGAGTCGGGGAATAGATGCGCAAGCTCCATCCAGGCATCGCGCGGGAGAGAGGATTCAGCTCGGGCACCCAGGATGAAGATTCTCATCGGGGGCGGGGTGGGTCTAAGACCCTTGATGTCTGTTCCTCCTCCAGACTTGGGCGGGTGAAGCGAATAACGCAGAGCTTTGATCGTCAGTTTCGGATATACAGAATCCCTGAATGGACTAGATAGACTGGATTGGACAATGAACTTACCACTAAAACTCTTCAATCCTTCCGTAGTAACACGGTTTCTGATATTGTACGGAGACAGCTCGTGGAGAACGCTTCCGATGGTAACCGGATAAGTCAGAAGCCTAGTGGCGTGCCGCATAGCCCTTTCTTCATTGATGGCAGCATACTGCCGAGAGTACATAAACGTATCCCAGTTCGATAAGTTCACAACCGCCTCTGGGATTTGGTCTGTACCAAACTGGAACTCGGGGAAGACGCGGCCGGACCTCAGATCATGCTCATCTTCGTTGATCTCTCGCAGGGTATCGCATATCTCGAGGTGCGCCTCGTAGTCGTCCATCCAGTGGCCCTCGCTGCAGTACACGGGAACACCACAATCCGGACATTCGAAGTGCACATGAGCCGGTGCTAAGTTTCCGCCTTCTTTGGTTGCGTCCTCCTCCTTCGGTGCTACCGTAGGCAGTCGTGTCAATCGGTGATCCGGATGAGGGCAGTAGGCATGCTGCCTTATAAACTCTGCCTTCCTCCTTATTTCGGGCAACGGAGATGTCGAAAACGGGTGGAAGAGATCGTTCTTCTGGAGTCTGGGCTTTCCCCCATGTAAATCAGACCCTTCGCTTTCCGCCGCCGCCGCCTCCCTCGCAACTGAACGGGATGTCGAGAAATGCCTCGGAGCCTGTTTCGTACGCGCTGTGAGGGTAGTAGAACTTGCAACGGCGCCTTCGGGGAGCTGTCGCGTCGTCAAGTGGACTGATCTGGACCTTGCTGGAGCCGTGGAAGCAGTGGATTTGGCGAGGTTGCGCGCAGCGGAAAAGTACCGCCGAGAGGTCCTGGACATGGCCAGCCTCACGGCCGAGTCTACCGGTCGAAACATGGCTGAGAAGGGCACAGAAATGCCGACAATCGAGGTTGGGTTTAGTGTCGAAACTCCTCCAAGTCACTGCAGACTCGTGAAAGAAAAGCTCCGGGCACTGTGGGGTGATGATTTTCCTTCCCCAATGGACGTTATGCATATATCAGGTACATTGACCTTTCGGGCCAATGTTTTGCGGTCATGTGCTTCAATCGGGGCGATGTGGAGCCTAATCAAGAAAAGCCATAATTTTTACGACTTGACTTCCTCCGCTGTGGGTTTAATGTCTACCTCAACCTAGAGGAGCAAAGAACTGCAGAATTTCTCCTCTTTTCGAACCGAGCGACTCTCCATTTCAAGAGCCCTAAAGGCTCTTGAGACGATCGCAACCATGGCGACCACGTCGAACATGTTCCTCTACTCGCTGACCATCCAGCCACCCACTCACATTACACAGGCTGTGGTCGGTCAGTTCGCGGGTACCAAGGAGCAACACATTGTCACTTCATCAGGCTCCCGTCTCGTTCTCCTTCGTCCAGACCCTACCCAAGGGAAGATAATTACACTTCTATCTCATGATATCTTTGGGATCATTCGCTCTATGGCGGCTTTCAGGCTAGCGGGAAGCAGCAAAGGTATGCAACTGCCCTTTCCCTCATTTTTCTTGATTTCCTAGTGACGAGTTTTTGAGCATCTTGTTTAGGTGCCGGCTGCTGGAAGGTACACAATGCTAAACACCTCGTATGATAGACTATCTCATCCTCGCCACTGACTCTGGAAGGATTACCATCCTCGAATACATCCCCGCGCAAAACTGCTTTACGCGAGTGCATCTAGAGACGTTTGGAAAGTCTGGTGTTCGAAGGGTCATTCCTGGAGAGTATCTCGCCTGCGACCCTAAGGGAAGGGCTTGTCTTATTGCCTCGTTGGAGAAGAACAAGCTTGTTTATGTCTTGAACCGAAATGCCCAGGCTGCCCTGACCATCAGTTCTCCCCTCGAAGCCCACAAGCCAGGTGTCCACGTGCTCTCGCTGACTGCGTTGGACGTCGGTTACGCAAACCCCGTCTTCGCTGCACTGGAGACGGATTATACCGAGGCTGATCAGGACCCGACCGGCCAAGCTGTCGACGAGATCGAGCCCCATCTAGTGTACTACGAACTAGATCTTGGACTCAATCATGTCGTTCGAAAATGGTCTGAGCCCGTAGACCGTACAGCAGCGATGTTGTTTCAGGTCCCTGGAGGGAATGACGGCCCTAGTGGAGTCCTGGTCTGTGGTGAAGAGAGCGTTACCTATCGTCACTCGAACCAGGATCCCTTCCGCGTTCCTATTCCCCGAAGGCGGGGTGCGACTGAGGATCCTTCGAGGAAGCGCAACATCGTCGCCGGAGTAATGCACAAGTTAAAGGGAAGTGCTGGAGCTTTCTTTTTCCTACTCCAGACCGAAGATGGCGACTTGTTTAAGGTCACCATCGATATGGTCGAGGACGACGAGGGTAATCCGACTGGTGAGGTGAGGCGGCTGAAGATCAAGTACTTCGATACCGTACCCCTTGCTACAAGTCTGTGCATCCTGAAAAGCGGCTTCCTTTACGTTACCAGTCAGGCTGGCAATCATCAATTCTACCAGTTTGAGAAGCTTGGGGATGATGACGATGAGCCTGAGTTCACTAGCGACAATTTCCCCGCAGATCCCAACGCTTCTTATGATCCCGTCTATTTCCACCCAAGACCGGCAGAGAACTTGGCTTTAACGGACAGCGTTGACTCTATGAACCCCTTGGTTGACTGCAAAGTCGCCAATCTCACAGATGAGGATGCGCCTCAAATATACACCGTCTGTGGAAGTGGTGCGAGGAGTACTTTTAGAATGATAAAACACGGGCTTGAGGCGGAAGAAATCGTCGCCTCTGAGGTCCCTGGTATTCCGTCGGCTGTTTGGACTCTTAAGCTTAATCGCGGGGACCAATACGACGCCTACATTATTCTTTCCTTCACAAACGGGACTTTTGTCCTAAGCATCGGCGAAACTGTTGAGCAAGTCAATAACTCGGGTTTCTTGACATCCGTTCCGACGTTGGCTGCGCAACTCCTCGGCGAGGATGGCCTCATCCAGGTCCATCCCAAGGGCATCAGGCACATCTGCCGCGGGGAGGTGCAAGAGTGGGCAGCGCCTCAGCATCGCTCTATTGTTGCAGCAGCCACCAATAGCCACCAGGTGGCGATTGCCCTGAGCTCGGGCGAAATCGTTTACTTCGAAATGGACGCCGATGGCTCCCTAGCAGAGTACGATGAGAAGAAGGAGATGAATGGCACTGTTACCTGCCTCAGCCTTGGGGAGGTCCCCGAAGGCAGACGGCGAAGCTCGTTCTTGGCCGTGGGGTGTGACGATTGCACCATCCGTATCCTCAGTCTCGACCCAGATTCGACATTAGAAAGCAGGTCGGTTCAGGCTTTGACTGCTGCCCCTTCATCTCTATCCATTATGTCTATGTACGATTCTTCTTCGGGGGGATCCACGCTCTATCTCCACATAGGGTTACACTCTGGAGTGTATCTTCGGACAGTTCTCGACGAAGTCACAGGCGAGTTGACGGACACGAGGCAAAAGTTCCTTGGTCCTCGCCCTGTCAAACTATCACAGGTCTCTGTGAAGGGCCAAACATGTGTCCTAGCTTTGAGCTCTCGACCTTGGCTGGGCTACGCAGATCCAATCTCCAAGAGTTTTGTCATCACACCCCTAAACTATGTCGATCTAGAATGGGGCTGGAACTTTACAAGCGAGCAGTGTGAGGAGGGTATTGTTGGTATACAAGGTCAATCGCTTCGGTAAGTTGTTCCCTTCCCCTTCCTTACTATATCATTTTCCCCCCTTCAAAGTGCTACATGATGATAAAAGGGATCCTATTTGCCTCTTAAACAAATAAACAAATGCAATGAGGACTATCATTAATTGTTCCTTCTGAAACGCACACAACACTGTTTTTTTCTCCATCTGGACACTAGCTATTCCATCAAAGTCGGAGTTGTAAAACTAACATGAGCCCGGCTTAGGATCTTCTCTATCGAAAAACTAGGTGAGACTCTGATTCAGAAGTCTGTTCCTCTTACATATACTCCCAAAAAGCTCGTCAAACACCCCGAGCACCCTATTTTCTACACAATCGAAGCAGACAACAATACCCTACCACCGGAGCTCCGCGAGCAGTTGTTGGCGGACCCTGGGGTTGTGAATGGAGACGCGACAGTTTTACCCCCTACTGAGTTCGGCTACCCAAGAGGCAAGGGCCGCTGGGCGTCATGCATCAATGCTGTGGATCCGTTGGGAGATGAGCCGCGGGTAACGCAAACCATCGACTTCAAGAATAATGAAGCTGCCACTTGTGCTGCTATTATTCCGTTTGCCAGCCAAGATGACGAACCTTTCCTTGTCGTAGGAACTGGCAAGGACATGATTCTCAACCCTCGCCAGTTCTCTGAAGGGTATATACATGTATACCGTTTCCACGAGGACGGCAAGGAGCTAGAATTCATCCACCAGACCAAGGTTGAAGAACCGCCGAGTGCGATGCTCGCCTTTCAGGGCAAATTGCTTGTTGCCATCGGGAAGACGTTGCGCATCTACGATCTTGGCATGAAACAGATGCTCAGGAAGGCCCAGGCGACGGTCTCTGCCCATCTTATCGTATCCCTCAACGTACAGCATAACCGCATCATTGTGGGTGATGTGATGCAAGGGATTACCTACGTCGCGTACAAGCCAATAGCGAACAAGCTCATTCCCTTCGCCGATGATACGATCTCGCGTTGGGTGACCTGCACGACAATGGTGGACTACGAATCAGTGGCTGGAGGTGACAAGTTTGGCAACCTATACATTCTTCGTTGCCCACTGCAGGCGAGTGAGGAGGCGGATGAGGATGCGACGGGCGTACACCTCCTTCATTCTCGAGATTACCTCCACGGCGCGCCCAATCGACTCGATCTCATGGCGCACTTTTACACGCAGGACATTCCCACAAGCATTACAAAGACCAACCTGGTTGTTGGCGGCCAGGATATTATACTCTGGTCTGGAATTAACGGCTCCATAGGGGCCCTGATTCCTTTTGTCAGCCGCGAGGATGCCGATTTCTTCCAGACGCTGGAGACACACATGAGGAGCGAGGATCCGCCCCTGGCTGGCAGGGATCATCTTATCTACCGCGGCTACTACGTCCCCGTGAAGGGCGTCATCGATGGTGACCTTTGCGAGCGATACGCGCTCCTTCCCAATGACAAGAAGCAGATGATTGCGGGAGAGCTGGACCGGTCCGTCCGGGAAATCGAGAGGAAGATTTCGGTATGTCGTATTCCCCTATAGTATAACGATTTTTTTCCTTTTTCCCTCCTTTACTAGCAGCATGCTAACAGCCTCTTTCATTACAGGACGTCCGGACACGCTCAGCTTTCTAATTATATGTTATGGATGTCTGTTTTTGTCACATTTGTGTGCGATTGGAATGGTGTGATGTTTTCGTGTTATACCTGTACTATGGGCTTTGGCGAAGGGTGATTTGGTATTCCTTTGGGACAGGACGGCTCCCTTTGATATGATGAATACTAGGCTGGAGAGGTTTTCAAACTGCAGGTCTAGTTCGTGAGTGACCTGATATTTCAGGGAATGGTTATGTATATAGGCTTTTAATGATGATGATCCCCGAAATTGCCCTTAATGAAATCAGCAGTTTGGAGGGAAACATGCTCTTTCTACCTTCGAACATGAAGTCGTCTTCATCTTCTCTTGACTTGGGTGCTTTTTCGAAGTAGATTGAGCTTGTGCATGCAGTACATGTCCTTGTCTCTTCAGGGCTTTATTAGTGGGCTTGGAGTGGCTGGAGCAGTATTTCCATCGCTAAAAAGCTCAACCCAGTCTAGTTTACAGGGTAGTACCACTGTAATTCACGTGACTCGGTCACTGAAGACCGCACCTAGCACAATTTCATGCTAGTCCAACAATAATTGACGTAGCTCTCGCCGACTTCATTTTACCAAGCCCAGTCACAGAGATCTTCCAAGCTCGCCACCTTCAAGCTTTTGAAGCTGCTACAACCACAAGACGGCGGAGAAATTCAACATAACGATCTAAAATGAGCAACTCGGGCTTCTCGTTAGGCCTGCGCCTATCCAAGAAACCATCAAAACCCGCGCCAGGCAAGAGGAAAGCCTTCGGCGGCGATTCCGACTCCGACACCGAGACCAAAGCGCCGGCTGCCTCTACCGCCGCGCAAGGCTTCGAGAACATCGTAGAGATCGATGTACTAGACGAAAGTTTAACAACAATAACAACAACAACGGATCGGCCGGCCTCTCCAGAACCCGGCGCTAGAAGATCCAAGAAGAAGAATGGCGCGCCGCCGACAAAACCGCCAACGTTAAAAAAGAAGAGCATACCGGAGGGGATGTTTGGGGATTTATCGGGGGCGCTAACGGCGCGGAAGAATGCCGAGGAAGGGGCCAAAGTAGACGCGAGCCTGTACGACTACGATGGGGTCTACGAGACGATGAAGCCGCAGAAGGCGAAGAAGGAGGAGGGCGAGGATCGGAGGCCGAAGTACATGAGCGGGCTACTGGCGGCTTCGGCGGTGAGGAAGAGGGATCAGCAGATTGCGGAGGAGAAGAAGATCGCGAGGGAGAGGGAGGCGGAGGGGGAGGAGTTTGCGGATAAGGAGAAGTTTGTGACGGCGGCGTATAAGAAGCAGCAGGAGGAGAATAAGCGGTTGCAGGAGGAGGAGAGGAGGAAGGAGGAGGAGGAGGCGAGGGGGAATAAGAGTGGGGGGATGACGGCTTTTTATAGGGATTTGTTGAATCGCGAGGAGAAGGAGAGGGCGGAGATTGTAAAGGCGGCGGAGGAGAGGGCGAGGTCTGGGAAGACCGGCGAGGAGGGAGAAGCAGAGGAGAAGGAGAAGGAGAAGACGGAGGCGGAGCTTGCTTGGGAGATGAGGAAGGAGGGTGTTTCCGTTACCGTCAATGAGGATGGTCAGATTGTGGACAAGAGGCAGCTGTTAAAGGGCGGTCTTAACGTCGTGGTCAAGAAGCCAGAGCCGAAGAAGGACGCCGAAAGCAGGTCGTCCTCGCAACGGGAACGGGATTGGGGCCGGACCCAGGGCCGAGGGTTTGTCGGCGCTGGCGGCGGCAAGCGGGCCATGGTCGAGAGGCAGTCTCGGATGCTGGAGGAGCAGCTCGCCGAGTCTCTGAAGAGGTCGAGGCAGGAGGAGGAGGACGAGAAGCAGAAGACGATCGAGAAGCTTACGAAGTCGAAGAAGACGGAGACGGATATCTCGAGCGCGCGGGAGAGGTACCTCGCGCGAAAGCGGCAAGCCGAAGAAGAGAAGAAGAAGAAGGGTGGTGAGGCTTAAGTGATTTTTTGTCTCTTGCTTGTATTATATGATTGTAATGATAACCACGAAAAATATGGGGCATGTTGGAGAGGAATAGATTCAAGCAGCCGGTTTTCATCCGCTGTCATCTCTATATTATTCTCCTTGGCGTCCTTTTTTTCCTTTTTTTCCCGTCTTTGTCGCTAGTGTCACAAGGTTGTCTATGGAGTTTGTTTGAACCCAAAATGAACCCACGATATTGATATACATAACCCCCCATCGTACAATCCGGTCCGGAAATCCAACATTCCCAATCTTCATGAGATATGGTTTACAAAAACGAATCGCCCGAAACAACCCAGCAGGCGTTCGCTAAGCCCCCGGGGATCTTCTTCCCGCCCGATCTATATGTCGCCCTAGATAACCCCTCAAAATAGATAAACAGGCTTATACGAAGCTATCGTTCTTGGCGTTCTCCCCACGTAACCTCGCAATGTAGGTCGAGTTGACGAGGTTCCAGGCAGCCATGTACTTCTCCATGCAGTTCGTCACGCAGGTGGATTCGGAGCTCGAGAGGGAGGTGCCGGGCTTGGGGACGCACTTCTCGAAGCAGCTAGATTTGAGGTTCTGCATTACGAACAAGAGACAAAGCTCATGTTAGTCCCAAAACTGGCCATCAATCTTTTATCGCACATGGAGAACTTGGACACACGTACGTTCATGAGCTTTTGCGCGTTCGCGACGCTGGCTTCGGTGCGGACCTGCTGCATGACAGCATTCTTGACAGCGGTGGAATCCATTGTTTTTGGTGTTCGTCGAGGGACGTTGACTTCAACTTCGAGAGGAAGGATCTGGGGGGATGCAGAATGCGACGTTGTTATACCGCGACGAAGACTTTCGGATGGTCGTTTTTTGGTTGAGGTTGTTCTTTGAGCTCCGAGCTTGAAGAATAAATTTTTGGCGCAGGGGTTTTGCACTTAGACGTCACGTCGTCACGTGGTATGGGACATCTTGATACCGGAGAGTCAAAGACCATCAAGTTTCCATGAGCTTGATGAACTGAGATGGATCAATTGAGCATGCTCACATATTTAAACTACCAAATAGAGTCAATTACTCTTCTTCCTCTCCTTATCAAAATTCTGAATTCAGTCTGCAAGAATCTAATAAATGCTAGGTTCGCAATTGTGGTGCTACAAGCTCAAGCAGTGCCTCTTCCGTGGAGATGTGTTTTGACACCTAAACTTCATCCTTCATCCTTCACCCTTGTCCAGGTGCTTCGCGGCAGTTTCAACAACAATAGATGCCAAGAAATAAATCAAGAAATATATATACAATTCTAATCATAGATACAAAACAGATATGCATGATTAACCACGCTTGCTAAGCTCAAATACCCCTGTTAAAAACAACAAGTCCGTCCTTTCCTCCCTTGCCATGGAACTCGGGTTCTAAACTATCCGCCCTGATGCTCTGTCTCTGCGGGAACGCAGCCAAGGCAAGCGGCAACACAGCAAACGACGTACCAAGGATGAGGCCGAGGTTTATGGGGATGGTGAGCTGAGGCCGACGCTTGAGCCAGTCTGTCTTCTGCAGCCGAACGAGGATGAGAGGAGGGATAACCATGATGGGTGAGCTGTTCAACACTCGGCTAAGGGCAGTCTCGCTAACAGCGATGGTCGCCGCCTTCTTACTCTTACCGAGCGAAGGCACGTCGGACTCCGACTTGCCCTCAGCAACGAGCTTAGCCTTGTCGGCGTCGGAGAGCACGGGGAAGACGTCGATACCCTTGCGCATCTCCTCACCTCTCATGAGGAAAACGTTGAGTGCACCGGCGGACGCGACGGCCGCGAAGGGAACCAGGCGAGACAGAATCGTCTTGGTGGCTGGGGAGACCCTCTTGAGCCGCGGCACAAGCTTGTTGAGTCCGACGGCGACGGAGCAGGAGGCGGTGACGGCCATGGCGTAGGATTGGGCGAGTTGTTGGTAGGTTAGCGGAGAGGACTTGTTCGCGTTGGCGCTGTTGATGGCCACGTTTAGTGACTGGTTGACAACCTGCCATGCTATCGTTCCCACGGTCTAGGTTACGTGTGTTAGCCCGAGGCGCCCATGCCTTACACCTCAACACCGGCGCGCAAAGGGTGTTTGAAAGCGTTGCGTGCAGAGATATATATAGTACATACTCCAAGTCCAGGTTGAAGCATACCCGCCGTGACGACCAGGTTGGAAAGCACGAAGCAGGACATGCGGAACGGCAAGAAGATTGGCTCGCCGGTATCTACCCGCAGTTAGCAGCGTTCGCGGGCAGCGCAAGTGACAACATCTGGAGTCGCCTCATACCGGGATGAAGGGTTGAGTCGACGATCTTCTTGGCCTGCCATAGTTCCGGAGTCATGTGTTGGGCACGACCTTCCTTGTAGTCAATTATAAGGCTCCTTGCTCTCTCAAGTCCAGTCTTTCCGGCGAACAGAGTCCTGGAATGCCATCGCCAAAGCTAACTGTTAGCCATTGCCGCACGTATATATCTGTTGGTATATATTGGTGGAGTGAGTCAACGGAGGCACCAGATGTAGCTGGCGCCACTACACGCTTCGGCACGAGCTCAGCGCGACATCTCCCGCACTGTCTCTCTCTCTCTCTCCAATTGGCTTTTACGAATTCCGTCTCACCTCGGGTCAGAAAGTCCAGCGGCGTGTTGCACCCGGCCCCAATAGGTGCTCAAGTCATACTGGGACTCGGGCAGGGCCCGGATACCAGGGAGGGAGGCCGACATTTCGCCTCGTCCAAGTTGAAAATTAGATGACTGCTGAAAAATGAACGAAAAAACAAACGCAATTCTACCCGGGGTCGGGGCAGCGCAGAATATGACTAGAGCTCTAGTTGGGTATCGCCAAAAAATGAAGAAGAAAAAATCGCTATGCGTGAATGAGGTTGGGGGAGGAGAACTAGAGGGCGGAGGAAGTCTGCGGGTAAGATAATTGATAAGAGCCGTGGAGCTAGTCACGAAGAAGGGATTCACCGCTTCAAGCCGAGCCTTGAAGAAAATGACCGGGGAAGTAGATATAAACTAAATGAGAAGGGAAGAGAGAGGGAGAAAGGGAAAAAAAGGGCTATAATTATGCAGAGAAATCTAGAGCAGTCTTGATCCTCGATCTAACTAGAGAAAAATACAGAAACCCATGAGGTAAGAGAGAGAAAAAAAATGAGATCGTCAGTTCTCACTATCTAAAGCCAAACGCCATTGGCATTGGGCTCAGGACAGCAAGCTCCAGGGGAGAAAGACAAAAAAAGAATTGAACTTGTCAAGCGACCCCGGTAGGATTCGAACCCACAATCTTTAGAGCCGAAATCTAACGCCTTACCATTAGGCCACAAGGCCGATAATGACTAAGTTCGATGTTAAAGTCACCAGGAGCAGCCAATATAAACCCACCCCGTGCCCCCGACTAATTTAGACTTCAATTGGATCCTTCGCATCTCCTTACATAATTCGTCCTGTGGTTTCCAACGACAACACTTTGAAGCTCAAGATGCTATCACTAATTCTTCAATTGATCTTACTTCTCTCTTGTTAAATAAGTATATTTTCTGTGTCGTCCCATATCAGCTTCTCAGGTGGCCACCCGAAGACGGGTTGGGGTCTCACCTCGCAGTCCAAAGTCCACAGTCCACAGTCTGCAACCTGCAGCCCTCCGAAGCCCCGGCTTCCCTCTCTTACCTTGAGGGATTGAGGGACTTGAAAACTTGTTAGTGGCCATCATATACTTAGGCGATTTCAAGAATGGAGCAAGGTATTTTTGAACCTAGCATCATCATTCGTAGTACATATTAAACACCGTTATTCGAGTGCTCTGGTCAAGTAGAATCCTCCCCCAGTGGTGCCTTGGGGAGCTGTCACGTTCCCGCTAATCCCAACGTTTGAAAAGTGAGAGAGGGTCATATATATATATATATATATGTCCCAGCCTGTTTGCCTGCTGTTTGGGTCTGGCGATGCGGCTTCCCGAAGATAGAGATCTAGTACGTAAAGTGAGGGGAGCTTCATATCTTACATCTAAGTCTCATGGTGCGGCTCCTGCTCTGTCCACACTACCACGCTCGATATCTATTCTCGATCGACGACAAAGGCTCCGAAATGAATGGTTTGTATAAGTCGCGTCCATTATCCACCCAGTTTATCATGGCTTGTCATTGCCCGGGTATAATCCACCACCTCGAGCCATGGCTCGATCATCTACCCGAAGCGCAGGATCTCAGTGGAGCCGGATGTCCATAGTTTCTTACTGCAAAGAGATTAATGCTAAATATCATGTGAAAGAGTTGAAAGGATTTGGGGTCTCCTGGCAGAGATGAATTCATAAATTTTCATAAACTCATGAATCATCTTGAGATATTTCCTCCCATCCAGGGAAGGAAGGTGTAGCCCAGGCCCCCTTCCTCCAATGCTCCTTTCAATTCTTACTCCAGTTCCCTATTTCTCTATTTCTCCAGTTCTGCCAGTGTGGATTTCCTTCTCTCTTACCTCCAGCAGTGAAGTTGTGCTCCAGCAGAGTCAAGCCAACCAGATCAGTCTCTGGCTCGTCGTCTATAAAATCATGACACAAATCTCTTCATCCTACAATTCTTTTCTTTCTTTCCCCATCCCTCACTTAAGAAAAGACAACAACCAAGTCGTTTAGGATTTTGACGTTCGATTATTCTCTGTATCATAAACATTGACCTGTATCCGTCTTTACACTTGTCAACTATCTCCTTCTCGAATCCTCTACTCGGTTCCAGGTATGTTTTGTTTCCCCTGTCTATGCGAGTGTAGAACACCTCGACTCGACAGGTTCTCCCCAGCTTCATTGCCTCTTGACAATCTCTGAGCTCTTGGGGACAAGACTCTTTGCTTGATGTCTTAGCTCCCCCAGCACTGCCCCTTTCTTCTCTCTTTTTTTCTTTATTGCCAATCATTACTTGTACCTTTAATCAAGCAAAATTAGACTGGCAATGTCATAACGTCATACTAATCTCTATGATGAATTTTAGGATGGATGACACGGCCAAGACAGCACCCTGGATAAAGGAGGATGGGTATGTCCCTCCTCATCTTAGGGGCACCAAGACTCCTAAGAGTACCAATGGTGATGCTTCTAGGACTGATGTGCCCCAGCATCAGGGACGCAAGGTATCTGATTCTGTCACGGCAGCTCTGGGTTCGCAGGCACAGGAGCATGCCCAAGATACTCCTCTTGCTCCAAACGCACAGGTGAAGAATGAAGGGCCTGCACAAGTGAAAACTTGTAAGGATGCATCCCACATCTCTACTATTACTCTTTGAAGCTTAGTTCTGGAACTGACCCTTTTTTCCTTAATCTCTAGTTGATCAGCTTAAACAAGAGATAGATGATTTGGCTGGTTTTTCACCCTGCCCATCTAGAAACAGCAGCAGTATCATGTTCGTGGTTTCAGACATTGACGACACCGCATCTGAAGATATTCCTCGCAGTGAGGCATCTGAGCCTGTGAATAACGCAGCAGGCTCGAGTCTTGACACAAATAGAGGCTCAAAGGAAAGCCCATCTGGCAGCGGCAGCGACCAGAAATCCCTCGAGGCAACGTCCCCCAAACATACCTCTTTGCAAACCAACAGAACGCGTTCCTCTCTGCCAAACAAGGCGTCACCTCAACCCGCCAAGAGTGATCAACCAACTGCAGCTCATCACCGCGGTAAGCAGCCTGAGAAACCATCGCGACCGAGGCCTCAGCAGCAGCATCACCACGTGTACCCGACGTTGTTTAACCCCTCCGCACGAGTTCCTCAAAGCTCTATTGACTTCGTTTTCCCAAAATTGCAAGAGAATTTACTTCACTTCACGCAAACTCAGCGAGACCAGAACCCGACCAGTTACGAGGCTCTCGTACGAAGCTGGGACGCCTTTGTAAACAAGGAAACCGACGTCGTTCTACGACCATCTGTCTCTATCTCTGTCTGTGGTGACGCGGGACACGACACAATGTCCAGCAGCAAACAGTCACAACAAGGCAGTGCCGAGCCCAACCAGGAGGCTTCTTCTGACGTCATGGACGCAATCAACTCCGATCTCGACCAGGGAATTGTTTACAAAACTCTGCCGGATTGCCAATCCCTTTTTGAGACCATCCCTGGCGATAACCCTAACCCTCGTCATTTCCGTATCAAGGTCGACCCCGATGTGCACACCATTGTGCGCAACAGCAATGGCTGGTTTACCCACAGCGACCCCACGATGCATGAGTTGACGGGATGGGATTTTGTGGCCCAATTCCACAAGAGATGGGTTGAGAACATTTACGATGTCCCCGAGCAGCCCGCCATCAACCGGGAGCTGTATGACCCGTATTTCCGCGACTGGGCCCCTCCCGAGGTTGACCACCATGCCGGCAGCGAGGTCTATGCTGACGACGCAACCGATCACGGCCGCGAAGTCAGGATTCCTCACTGGGATTGCGACGTTGACACCACCACAGGTGACTTGATGGCTCCAGTTATCCAGCCTGTCACTCTCCCCAACGTCCCTGCTTCGTCCGACTCTGGTGATGGCGAGTCCGGACTTCATCCGCAATACTGGACCTCTGAGTACAGGATCGCGATTCAAATGATGAAGAAGCAAGAGGCTGAGAGCAGCCGCGCCATTCACCGCATCCTCGAGGAGAAGCGCATGATGGAGTTGTCCTACACGGCGAAGGAGACGGATCATTACCGCCTCAAGTTTAGAAAGCCCAGACCTGTCCAGAGCATCAAGGCTACCTGCGAATTCCGCCCCGCATCTCTCAACGATATGGCTCGCGTGGCCTCCATCTACAACGCTGAGGTTAAGGGACCCGGTATGGTCCCCGACTCCGACGAAGCCCCCGTCACCAAATTCGAGGATATCTTCCAGAGCTGCGTTGCGAACAACAGGCCCTTCATCGTTGCGGCGGAGAAGGAAGACCATCTCGGTGATGCCTCTATGTGGCCCGACCGTGCCGTCTTTGACGAATACATGCGATGGCGAGAGGAGTCGGGCAAGGGAGGAAAGGCCAAGATTCTCGGCTTCGCCTACATTTGCCCCTTTGACCATGGTATTTCTTCCGACGTGGGCAACGCTAACTGGGCCGCGAAGTTGCAAGTGTTTGTGTTGCCCGACCAGCGCCGCCAGGGAATCGGCAGCGCCCTCATCGACCTCATGCTCCGAATCACGGTCAAGGAGTACGAGCCCAAGGTTCTGTGCGAGTGGGTTTGCCCCAACCCCGGCAATGTATACAGCTTCACGGCCAAGGAGAATGCCAACCGATACCGCATGCTCTTCGTCGAGACTTACGTCAAGCAAATCTTCGACTCCAATACCGACTGGAAGCGTCGATTCATCGAGGCCATCTTTGAGTTCTCGCCCATGTGCCACGTCTTGGGCACCTACAAGGGCGCGAACCCCGAGACCGATTGGCTTGACAAGATCACCTGGGGAAGACGTTGCAAGTTCAGCGACTACGAACTGCTTCTCGACTCTACTTACCGACGCCGATAAAGGAGAGGAAGCCCGACGGCTTTCAGTGTTTTGATTTTTTTTTTCCCTGTTTCTTTTTTTACTCGTTTTTGAATCAAGGTATGTCAATGTCGCACAGAATGCCAGATACAGCTTCTAACGGATTCCAGGGTTAACCCCAGCATGTAAAGACGTCTGGCATCGTTGAAGCAACTACTCGGAAAGGAATGCTTGTGGGGGATTAACTGTTGACATCAATTGATGTGCTTCGTTTCGGTCTTCGGCCCAGCAAAATGTATATCTCTCGATTGCAGAGGGGAATGGAGCGGAAGAGAGAGATGGACTCTCACCTTGGTCCTTCGCGAGATATAATCTGTGAAGCTGGCCCGCATCGAATCGCCACATCTTTTGTTCTTCTATCGACATTTCGACATTTCGACATTTCGAACCCCAGCACACACCACGACAGCGGGTTGGGTGAAATGTGCGATAGTTATTATATTTATAAACACCAAAAAAAACTCGAAAAAATATAAGAAAAGACCCCTTCTGGGATGAAACTCTTTGGCCGCGGACCTTCCTGGAACACGAGTGCGTACACTTATCGTAAGAAGTAAATCCCTCGATTCTCGAAGCTCGATCGAGAATGAGTTCAGGTTGTTGTCGATGTTGTAGATGGTCACGTGGACTCGGTTTTGGGAGCCATTCCAGTTGCCTTCAGATCTCAGATCACCAACAGATCACCAATGTCTCAACTCGAGCTTCCCATGAGCTTAGATGAGGCAGAGGAGCCTTCTGAAGAGCTAAGAATTACCTGTAATTTCCCTACGCTGTAAACGAGAAAAGGAAAAAAAGAAGGGAGAAAACTGGCACTTCTTTGCTCTTTCTTTTTCCCTTCACCTGAAATTCAAAATTGGGATATCTTAAAATCGAGGGTTTATAATTTGCGGGGGTTTCCACCTGTTCTGGACCTTCCCCCAACCGCCATCTTCCCTTCTTGTCAATGACCTCGGATTGTGGTTCGAGGGTTAGAATAAATGTTGTCTATATTAAGAAAGGCGCGGTTGAAGGATAAGGAGATGAGGATTTTGATGCTGTGAGTTCTGTTTCTCTCTGGTGTCGCCTCCTTTCTTAGTGGTGCTCGGTGGGGAGGGAGCTTGGTTGAGACCAGAATAAGGCATGGCAGGACATGGCCTGAGATATCGACGCTTTATCTCTTTGGCCCTCTATTCGGACGGAAGCTATGCTATGTGGAGAGAAAGCCGTTATCAGCAACTAACGTCTCAAAAAAATCTAGAGGCCTTGACAATGCGGGGAAAACAACCATCGTCAAGCGGATAATGGGCGAGGACATCACGACAGTGAGCCCGACTCTAGGCTTCATCATCAAGACGATCGACTACGACGGGTAAATAAAATATCCCCTGCTGCTCTTCTTCTTCTCTCCCCGTCTCTCCCTCGCTAGTGAAGGACCTCAGCTAACGATGAGAGGGCCGCAGGTATAAGCTCAACATCTGTAAGACTCTTTCATCCCGCACTTCTCGGTTCTTCCAAACGCGTTCGAGGGCATGCTGACTCGATGCTCTCTCTTTCTTTCCAACAGGGGATGTGGGCGGCCAAAAGACCCTCCGGTCCTACTGGCGCAACTACTTTGAGAAAACAGACGTCTTAATCTGGGTCGTCGACGCGACCGACCGTCTACGCATACAAGATTGTAAAGAGGAGCTGCATAGCCTTTTGATGGAGGAGGTGAGTTGAGCCGCCCCCTCCCCCCCGCGGAACTCTTTTTTGAACAAAGACGAAGCTGTTTTCGGTGTCCGCTAATAGAAAGGAATAATTACAGAGACTTTCGGGCGCGAGTCTGCTTGTTTTCGCGAACAAGATCGACGTAACTGGCTGCATGACAAAGGACGAAATCATTCAGGTACGTTGGCTCGAAAAATCCCACTCCGTTTTTATCGCCGAGTTCACGGAGTCCTGACGTTTCCTTTACTGCATAGAGCCTCGATTTACACGGGATACGTACCCATAGGTGGCATATCCTCCCCTGCAGCGCCGTGACTGGGGAAAATCTCAAAGAAGGGCTGGCCTGGGTCGTTGAAGACGCCAAGAGCAGGCTGTTCCTGTACTAGATGTCCAGCTGGGAATGAGGCTGGCGCGCTGAGGAGGGTCTATTTATCCTCCTGGCCTGATCGAAATGCTGTGATGGCGAGATTATGGAGCTGGCATCACGGAGTACAGGGAATATGGACCTGTACACATACACATACACCCGTCGATGCAAAGAGGAAGCAATCAAGACCGACAAATGTCATTTAACAAGAGGTATCAGGAAAAACAATGAGCTGGCTTCCTCCCCCTCCGGTTTTATCACTCCCTGCTACTCTACCCTGGGTAGAATAATACATGAAATCCCATTCAATTCTTCCAAACTCCCCTTTTTAATGCGGACAACCGTGGAGGCCGTAAGACGTTAACCTTCCCTCCCATAGGAGTAATCGCACACTCCCCAGTTGTGTAGACATTAACACATAGGGAAAAAAAAAGAAACAAAGCGAGCCAAACGAAACGTGCAGCGGGAATCATCGAAACAACAAGGCAGGATGGCTAAAAAGAAAAGAAAGAAGAAACAAGTAACAGAAAAAGCACCCAACACGTATGCTTGAAACATCACCTCTTCGCTTCTACTCAGCTAGCGCCTGCAACGCCTGGGTAAGCGGCACAATCCTCAAACTCCTGCCTCTCTTCAAGCCGGAGCCTGGGGTGGAAGGAGGGGGCATGATAGTTGGGCTATTCGCATCTCGCCACTTTCGGAAAACGCTCTTCAGATCGCGCGGGATACCCTCTAGGACAACAGTCGAGATGGGCACGAAGGGGCGGTCCTCCATACCGCTGGCTAGTATGGCATACTCCTGGGCAAAGTCAAGCGCGTTGCGGAACGATGCGTACTGTGTCTTGGCTTCAGCGCCGACGATAATGTACATCTCAAAGAAGGCATCGAGCACGTATATGTGCTTCGGACTGAGGTCTGATTGGCTGTACGGGCTGAGTTCGATGATCTATTGATTTTTTTTTTTCATGTTAGCTGGAATATCAAACAAAATGGGCACAATCTGTTTTGCTCAGAAAACTTACCTGCTGTTTGGTCGACGAGTCCGAGCAGAACAGTCGGCAGCAGTACTTGGAGTAGTTCGGCTTCAGCCGCCAGTGGTCAGCCGAGAGCTGCTTCGAACCACCATCGAAAATGTCCCAGAACGTAGCCGGCTCGTTGCCGTCGTCAATCTCCTCGAGTTGTCCGGTGAGCGACAAGTCCATGCCGATGAGTCTCGCACTCTCGAGCTCCTCCGAGTCACTTCCTTTGCCCTTCCAGAGGAAGCACTGGCCCTGCTGGTTGATTAGGTAGGAAAATCCAGAGCACAGGTTGACGGGAGAGAAGTCCACCTCGTCGAAGGCGACGAATCCAAAGTACCTGCGGCCGCAGAGCATGTTGGGCGCGAGGGAATCGTACTTGTTACTGGATCCGCGCCGGGTAATGACGACGCCGCCAATCGCCTGAAGGAACTCCGGAGTCTCTTTACCTTGCTTGAGGACAATCATTTTACCACCAACGGACCTAGCCTCCTTGCTGACGAATCCCTCGGCGGCCTTAACGGTTGAGGCTGGCACTTCGTCTCCGGCCCAGAAATATACTTCGCATACCTTCTTGCCTGCCGGGTTCGTGAATGTGTGCGAGCAAATATACATCTCTCGCTCGAAGAGAACCCGTTCGTTATGCAGCGGAATCTGCACCATCTTGCCGTCTCCAAAAATTTGCAGCCTTTGTCTTGATAGGGTCTTGATGCCCTGTCCAGTGGGTGGTCGGCGCATCAGAATCTCGGCGGCGTCGGCTCGGTATTCTCTCTTAGGGCGTTGGGGTCCGAAAAAGTCGTTTAGAAGCGCTGCGGTCTCTATGGCCTGCTTCGTAGGCGAACGCATGGGTGAGGACACCCGAGATCGGGACTTTGCACGGGGGCTGAGAGGGGGCGGTCGATCGCCAACCTTGGTGGGTGATCGAGATCGAGACCGCCGCGCCTCCGGAGATGCTTCCTGTCCGTTGAAGACAGGCGTTGACTCCTTGGCTAGCGAGGTCGATGCAGAGCCACCCCCAAACATCGCCGCCACACCCATTACGAACCTGCTAGGTCCTCCAGTAGGTGCTCTCTGGATGGGAGCAGGCGTCTCCTTGGTGGGTGAGGGCAGAGGAGGTAGAGATTTTGTAGGAGAACTTGGGGCAGCAGAAGAGGAAGCAGGCGGTGATAGTAGTTGCTGTTGTTCGGGAAGCTTGCTAGGAGAAGGGGGCCTGGACAATCGTCGAGGTGACCTCAGTGGGTTTTCAGACGACGGAGCGACTGTAGTTTTCGGGCTTGGTTGGTCCGCATCATCCAGAAACTTGGACATTCTCTTCATATCGAGCTTTTTCGGCGACGGAGGTTGTGACTTTGAATCCTCCGTGGGCTCTTGGCTTGTTTCGGCAACCGTGGTGTTCGAGGTCAAGGGACTACTCCTTTGCACGACGCTCCCTGCAACTTGAGATGCCAAAGCGCCTTTTAATGATGAGAAGCTCGAGTACGACCCGCGACTGTCTCGGATCGGAGTGGCGCTTCCGAAGGACTGACCCGAGTACGAGCCCCGACTCTCTCGCGTAGGAGTGGCCGCTGCGTATGCCTCTCTCATGGCCGAGGAGTCGACAAGTTTGATCTGGCCCGGGGAAGAGACAGCATTGCTGTCAGTTTCTCTCCGCCTAGTATAGGACTGATACGACTGGCTATAGGATGGAGACATGACTGATGAATCGACAAGCTGGATCTGGCCGGCGGCAATGGTCTTTGAGGAATCTGCCAGTTGGATCTGGTCCGACGTGCCTATTGACCCAGGCGACGCCATCTCTGCGATTGAGGTTGCCATTGTCGATGAGTTGACTTGACCAGACGCGAAGGTTTCGGGGGTAGGGTTGGTCGTAGGCGAGGGGATAGCCGCCGCTGGAGGAGCGCTGCTGGTTTGTGTTGCGTTGGATGCGGGAGTAGCCGCGGCTGGTGCGGCCGAGCTTGGCGCCTTACGTCGCGGGCCTCTAGCGCGGTTCTTGGTGATATGCGTAAGCTGCGGTCCTGGTCCGGCAGTGTCAGACGAGGAAGGACCGGTGCTGGAACTCGGCTGTGCCTGGCCGGAGCTGTTGTTGCTAGGAGCAGCGGCTGGTGGTCCACGGGCAAGAATTCCAGCAAGAGCAGGGTTGAATCTCTCTGCTAGAGAGCTGCCGCCAGCTCGGGCGGATAGGCGCGAGGGAGTTGTGAATTCCTTCTGGGCCGAGGCTGGTTGGGAGGCCGGTGACTGTGGGTGTTTTTCAGCCTTAGGTGTTGTTGTTTCGAATCTTGTTGTTTCTCTCGTTGGCGTTTGGCTCGATTTGAGGGAGGGGGAGGGGGTCGGTGCCTCGACGTTTGTTATATCTGTAGCAAAAGAATTGCGATTAGATAGTATAGAAGAGGCGGCTTTCGTGGTGTCCGACGATACCGAATCTCGATTAGATAGAGTGGAAGACCTAGCTAGCTGGTTCCGCTTGGCTAGGCCTTCGGGCAGTTGCTGCTCGGTCGTTGATGTGCCCAGAGCGCGAGGAGTAACGCCGGTTCCTTCAAGTTGAGCCTTTTTGAAATCCTCCTTCTTCTTAAGAATGGCTTCTTTGAACTCGTCTTTTCGCTCCGTCTTCTTCGGGCCGCCGGTCAGGTTAAGAGAGGCTTTGCCCCGAAGGATGTTATCCTTCAGCTCGTCGGGAGGCACGTAGTTCTGGGTTTTCGTCCTTCGCAAATTTCCAAAGACGCTCTTAAGCTCGTTAACATCACCTCCCTTTGGCGAGTCAAACGTCGAGGGGGTCTGTCGCGGCTTTAATTGCGACCTAAAGTCGATGGGAGTAGGCGTGCTGGGCTTGCTACTTGCGGAATCGCCAGTAGGCGTCTCCGAGCCGACGGCTGACTTCGAGACGGTAGACGGAGTATTAAGGGTGCTCCGCAGATTAGCAGGAGAAAAGGGCGAAGCGGGCCCGGGCGGATTAGATTTCGTGACTGAGGAGGTGGCTGGCGATGATCGCAGGAGGCCATCAATTTTGACCTCGTGCTTGTGCGACGCCGGGTTCAACCTGTTGATTGCGGCGTCTGGATTGTTTGCTTTCTGGGCCCTGGCCTTGTTCAGCTCGACCATCCAAGCAGGCTGGTTCGAGGGGGGCGCCGCGGGCTTCGGTTTGGGCGATTCTGGCTTGTTGAGGGCGGCCTCAAGCCAACTTGATTTTGTAGGGCTCCATCTGCGAGTGTCCATGGTTTTTGTCGGACTAGTAGGAGGAGTTGTCTTTTCGTCTTGGTCGTGCGGGGTGGTGGTTAAAGTGAGATTAGATTTTGTGTCAGGGGTTGGATCTGCGACGCCTTGACTGCCGGTGTTTGCCGGCTCATTCCCTAATTCTTCGGAGCCGTGCCGGCTGGTCGGGCGTGGGGTGGGAGTCGCTGATCCGTCGCGGATCATGCTGGTAGGACGCGAACGTGAATTAGGCTGAGAGCTCATCCCTACTCTACCTATGACACTATTTCGATTGGATGCCACAGAGTCCGCGCGCGCCAAGCCTGGGGGTGATGCGACACTCCATCTCTTCACGCTATCTGTTCTCTTCATCATAGCGCTTTGAACAAACCCTCCCATCCCCTTGGTTGGGGAAAGTGGTCGTGTGGGTGACCTGCGACCACCCTCTGCGCGCGTCGGGGATGTCTCGAGGCCACGATCCTCCGAATCAGCGGGCGATTGACTACGAGGTTCAAATCGCTGAGTCGGCGTCAAGTCCAATTGCGGGGTGGATTTACTGGGTTGCAACGAGGGCGGATTGGAAATGGGACTTTCCCGCGATGAAGTGGGCGTCATGCCAGGCAACTGAGATCGCATCGACGACATGTCTAGGCGATCCTCATCCTCGACTTGAGTGCGCCGGAAGGCGGGGGAATTCAGTCCACGGTCTGAGGTCTGGCGGAACCAAGTGGGGTCCTTTGCAGACAGTGCCTGTGCGATTTGGTCCTTGGTGAAGGACTGCTCCGTGATCGATGAAGGCTCTGGGGAGGCCGTTGTGGATGTCCGGGCGGCATTCTCGGCGGCGAGCATGGACAGAGGCCTGGACTTTGTCTTGTCGAAGGACTGTGAGTTCGGACGTCTCTGCCAAGACAACGGCGCAGTCCTGATTCCAGGCGAAGGTATGGTGCTCGAGGATGTCACACTCGTTCGCTTTGACTCAGTGTCGAAAGTCGACTCGTTCTCCTTCGTGGGAGACGTTGAGAAATTGGTCACGGGGCTCTCCATGTTCTCGAAGGTATCATCTCGCCGCGATCTCGCGCTTTCAAGAACGGGCGAAGACGTCAGACTGAGGCGATCAGAAACACGGGAGGTTCTGTGGGAAGGAGGAGGAGGCGTGTTTGCTGGAGACGACTTTTGAGGCGAGATGGACCTGGCGCGCTCTGCATGAATCTTTAGCGTCAATTCATTTATCGCGGTGGGTATTTGTGCCACCAAAATGCAAAACAAACAGTGTAGCGAGGGAGTTCAAGTGTTTTTGTTTTAGCTTCTAGAACAGGAAAGAAAGAAAAAAGTTGTGATGGAGCCGACTAGTCAGTCGAAGGTAGTACGGTTCAACCATTGACACACAAGTTCACCCAGCACGAAGACTCCTACAAACAAACAAACAAAGAACAGCCCGAGGCAAACCGGGGAGGGTATCGCCGTTCTCTCTGTTCTCCACAGTTACTTACCAGCTCGTCGAGCGGCGCGTTCACTCTTCTCCTGGAGTATCTTCTCCTCCAGCTCTCTTGACCTCGCCTCATCCTCCTCGGCTCGGCGGCCTTGGAGCTGCTGGACTTGCTGCAAAAACTGCGAGACGTCGTCGGACATTGTCGAGTCGATATTCTCTAGGTAGTCGAATCGAGATGTAATCTGCGAGAAACTAGGCACATCACTTAAAAGCGCACAAGAAACTATGCTGGAGACGAGTCCCTCAGTGGGAGGATGATATTTTCTCCAGAGAGCTTGGACGGAAGGCGTGGTGGGGAGTGAGCGTCGAGCGTGGGCCGTGGGCGTGGGCGAGGGCGTGGGCGTGGGTTAATACAATATAACGTGCTGGAACAGGCTCCCGGGTCGGAAGGAAGGAGCGACAGTGACCTAAAAAGAGTGGATTGAGATTTGAGAATGGTTCCTGCCGCGTTAATTCTCGACGTATCCTCGCATAACCAGTAAAACCAGTAAACCAGGCCGTGGAACTCGAGGATTGAAAAGGTTGACAGGAGAAATTAATGGTGTGGTAAGAAGCCGATTTTGGTCTCGGCTCGGTGCCACGACTTCAATGTTGTCTCTGTTCCCTGGTACGGGCCTGGATCAATCCCCTTGTAGGAAGTTGTGTACCCTGTGTACCATACTTTCATACAAAGAAATTATTATTGCAGGCAATAACCCAAGCAAATACGAAGATTCCAGATGAATTCCTGGCTGGGCGCAATTGCTCATTATTGCACCCGCATTTGCAGCAGGCCTTGAACTTCGTTCCGCTTCTCTACTTCGTACTAGTTTTCAGACCCCCCCTGGCGCTGTCCACTCAGAAGCTGTTCTTAGCTATAGCGGGTATCTTAGTGGGGTGCGTAACCCCAGTACTGGACTGATGACCAAATCACCCCCTATTCTTTCCGTCTCCTCTCAAATTCAGGGCCCAATGAGGCCTCAAGGTTTGACGGTTCCTGCCTTGGTACCAGTGTACCACAGACCATTCAAATCACTTCTTCGTGGATACTTGATGGGAGCCAGCAAGAATCACAAGTACACTACATCAATCTACTGATGACAAGGTGCGATATTATTTGACTCAATGACTTCGTCCTGAGGTACCCTTCGTACATTACACGCAATTTGAAGAAATTTCTACGCGTCTTGCTACACACCAAACAATGTCGCAGCTCATGTTCAACTGTTTCTCCCGCCCATTCAGACTTACGAACCAGCTCACGAAAGAGCCCCGGTGTGCACCGCATACCCGATGCATCCCGTATTGAGCAGTAGCCCGTGGGAATCAGGTATTTAAGCTGTCAAATGTGCTTTTGATGCAAAAGCCAGTGGAAAAGTCGACGCGTTATGGAAACGCGTCGCATCATGATCCATCAACATAGCCCCACCCACCTCTTTGGTCTCTACTTCGTACACTATTACGTTGTCATCAAATGTCTTAATTTTCTGCCTGATTCGGACCCGCCGTTTAAGAACCAAACTTGAGCAAACATGCCATCCATGATCCATCGGGCAGAAGAATATTCGGGCATACAATACCGAACCAGGGCATCAAAAGATATACTGGTCCATGTGATAAGGCCTCAATATCATTATGCTGGCGAAAGGGGTTTTATATGCGCCAGCGCCAGTACCACTCTCAGTCTGCTAAGCATCCGCCGTTATGCATTATGTGGTGTAACAATATATATACCTGTTTATATGTACACGTTGGTCCGACAAGGGAAAAGTAGAAATAATATTCCACCAAAAACCATGAATGAGAAACGCCATGCGCCAACATGTCAGCCGACTAACACACCCTTAGACCGCAGACTTCGATGCCTTTCCCTTCAACGCGCACAGATCTGTCAAAGTAAACCCGGGCAATCTCCTTTACAAACTCTGCGTCCGATAGGTTCCAGACGTCAAGACCCATGAGCTCATATGCCGTACTATCAATCCTCACCGGCCGCCTATCCTCATCTTCATCCGGCGTCAAGAGACGCGCCTCCGCGTCGCCGTTGTCAGAATCATCGTCCGTGTACGGCGTGCCATCGGCTTCCACTGCATCTCCGATGACAGTAAGGATGTCTATTGTCAAACGGTGGAAGAACGCAATGATTGCCAATTCAACCTGGGCTCCACTGTCTTGGTCCATGTCCCCTCCCCCTTGGTTAAGAGACGGTATGGAGGCTGTCATCGGATCTTGTAAGATACTAGGCGATTGGACGTTGGCCACTGAGCCTGTTGCCGGCGGCGGAGCCCAATCGGCGAGTAGCGAGGCGTCGTGGACCGCCTCGTCGTGTTCATAACTACGGTGCTGTTCCCCTGCACTAGCCCACCACATAAACCCGCCATAAGCAAGTTCAGCCCAGGTCGGCGGCTGGACAATCTTATCTAGCGCCTCATCGCACTCATCGTCAACCACCGTAGTGCCACTAGTCGACGGGCGGATGTCGAGTGATGCTTGTGATTGAGTTGTGCCGTGAGAACTACTCGGCCTAGGAACCGCTCCGAGTCGAGCCAAACCAGCCTTGAGCGCCCGGAAACGTCGCAAATCGCGCTGTGTAGCCTTGACAGGTTTTCGACCAGGGCATTCCACAGTAGGCCACACTTTGGTTTGTGCGTCACCAGAGAATGGCGGTGGCATCGTTATAAGGACGTCCCAGAGTGTCTCCTTCATCGCCAATATGCTATCCGTGGTGCATGCTATCCATCCGCAAGATCCATCATCATCTCTGAGAGTAGCATCGTCATCACCTTCGCCAGATTGTTGCCGTTGTCGCGCAGCTGAAGCCACCAAAGAGGGGATATCGTGGACTCCAATCGTGAATAGTGGTCGCAGCCGATGTGTGGGCGCATGTTCCGGTAAGAAGTTGGCAACAGACTGTGGTATATTTGAGAGTATGGATAGACCATAAACTTAAAATCTTTGTTAGCCACCCTCACATCGAATGACGGGCTCATCATATCAGCATACCGAAATTACAGACTTCATGCACAGGCGCGTGGCATGAGATGAGTATCCGTTTGCGAAGCATCGCTGCACGATGAATTGGAAAGATAAGAGGGCCGAAAGCGTCGAGTAGAGCGGTCAAACTGCGGGCGGGGTGGTATTTGGAGAGTGTATGGTCGGGTTGAAAGATGACGCCGCCGTCTGATGCTGATCGGATTCTAGAGTGCCCTTGGCTTCGGTTCGAGGGAATGCGATGTAGCGGCACGGTGGGAGATGTTATCGGGGTCTCATCTGGCCGATGGGCGGGTGATTTGGTGTCGGCGCTAGCTTTACACTTCTCCCAGTATGCCTCGAGGATAGTCGTTCGTTTCCGGTCAACGGCGAGCTTACTGCAACCAGAGTAGGCGTTTAGTATCACAATCGCGCATACGGCGAGATCCAGTAGCAAGCTACTTACGCAGCCATATCCTTCAGCATCTCCGCATGCCGCCACGCTCTCCCAAGCCTGCCAAAGCTTAGAGGTACAAGCACGCCGACAGCAATCATACGAGCATGGCGAGCTTCCTCCTCGTCGCATGGCACGTTGATAAATGCGCTGACGCCAGCATGACCTGCCTCATGAATGAAGTATATCAAATCATCCTTGACGCTGTGGAGGCCCGAAGGTAGGCTTTTGTATTCCACCACTCCTTCGAGCTCAAGGCCCGGAACCGATTGCTTCCATGTAATCGTATAACCGGCCTTCACATCGAAATCAATCAGGAATAGGGCTGAAATCGGCGGGAGGTCGAGGAGCGAGTTGGAGTTATGCGCGGAAGGGTGGGTCGAGGAGCCGGTGGTGATTGTGCGTGCCATATTGAGAACTCCTCCCAAAGAGGAGAGAGCAGCAAGGAGTCGTAGACAAGCTCTCGCGTCGCAATGCGATTAGCTGGCAGAGGCCAGCAAATACGAAAATAATTACAGAAGAAAGGGGAGTTCGCTCAAGGCCTGTTGAGATCGCAAGTGGAGAGAGACCGGTTCGTTCAATGAACCCCAAGCCGCCCGGGTCCAAAGGAATACTCCAGCGGTTAATTATCTCGATGCCCCTTGATTAAAGCAGTGAAGTTGGCTCATCACAATGCACAAGGAGTGACAAGAGCGTCGCAATGAGCTGACTAACACCCTCCAGCACGGGGAGTTGTCCCGCTTTCCGCCCACCAAAGCTCGGCTCTTTGTCTTGGGTCTAGGCCTCAAAGGGCTGTTTCGGGCCCACCATGACATTTTACCTTGGACCCATAGTGTTTCCTTACATAACCCTGGAGGTACAATTGCGGAAAATTATCGCCTGGTTCTTGAGGCGCAAACAAGCTGATGACAGATTACCACTATTATGGAAAGTGCTGCGTGGCTACTACAACAGTGACTGCCCCAATGTTAACTTTCAGGGACTGGTGATAATACAAATCTGAATTTATGCCACTCCACCATTTTTCCTCGTTTTCTCTCTACAGCTCCTAAACCGTCCTCGGGGCTTTTCTGAGTTTTCAAAATGAGCTCAGAGTACTCCTACGACGAAGAGGTATGTTCAACGTCTTCGCTGCCCACCTCAGGCTCAGTCAACAGCTAGTCCTCTTGCCTCTCTCGGGACTGCTTCCTCCTGGCTTGTACGTGCTAACAATCCGCCGATTTAGGGGCAATTCTTTCCCTTCTTCATCCTCACCCTAACATCCCTCGTTACCGTCCCTCTTACGTGGAGTCTTCTTTCTCCATCCAGAGATGCTGGTGCCGCAGCACAGCGAGGAAAGGCTTCTGGCGCCTATGAAGCTAAGCATGGGAACGCCGAAGTGCAGAGCCAGCGCACCGCGCAAAGACGCAGGCTGCGCAAAGTAAAGCGAGCCATATTCGTTCTCGCCGGATGGGCAGTGATTGGCCTGATGGTGTATCTCATCATTATCACAAAGAGGGTGACGCCCAAGCTCTGGAACCCATACGATATTCTTGGCATCCCTGACGTACGAAGCCTCAATCACCCAAGTCCCTCTCGCCTTTGCGCATAGGGCGCTCTTATCAATTTTCATTAGGGTATTGCTGACATTTCCAACAGTCGTCTTCAGAAAAAGAAATCAAGTCCAAGTACCGAAAACTTTCCCTCAAATTCCATCCCGACAAGCTCAAGCCAGATGCGTCCAAGAACGAGACCATCGAGATTCTAAACGCGCGATATGTCGAAATCACCAAGGCTTACCAAGCTCTCACCGACGAGGAAGTGCGCAACAACTATATCCAATATGGCCACCCCGACGGCAAGCAGAGCTTCAGCATCGGCATTGCTCTACCGAAGTTCATCGTAACCGATGGTAACGGCAAATACGTTGTGCTCCTCTATGCCCTTCTCCTCGGTGTCCTTCTGCCATACCTTGTTGGTAGCTGGTGGTACGGTACTCAAAGGGTGTCTAAGGAAGGCGTCCTTATGGAGAGTGCCAACAATCTCTTCCGGGAGTATAAGGACGACCTGGATGAGAATGGCATCATCTCCGCCTTGAGCACGGCTAAGGAATACAAGGATCTTCTTCGCGCGGATAAGGCCGACAAAGATCTCGCCTCGCTCGAATCCAAGATTGCCAGCGTCATCCCAGCCAAGGAGAAAGCGAAGTTGGAAGAGCTCGACGACTCCGTCAGAAGAAAGGCGCTTGCTCTCCTATGGGCGTATTTGGGTCGAATCGACCTCGGCAGCGACG
The DNA here is from genome assembly GCA_000812075.1 of Scedosporium aurantiacum. Lineage (NCBI taxonomy): Eukaryota > Fungi > Ascomycota > Sordariomycetes > Microascales > Microascaceae > Scedosporium > Scedosporium aurantiacum. The sequence continues at coordinate 108,021 of JUDQ01000028.1, forward strand.
CTCTAAACCGTGCTAAGATCCAGGTTGGCCCGATTGCTCAGAGTCTCATCCGATCATTTACCACCATCTCTCTCGCTTACGGCAATACTGCCCCGATCGTGGGGTCGTACCTCGCCAATCAACATATTGTCCAGGCTATGACCCCCAAGTCTTCTCCTCTCCTTCAACTCCCTTTCTTCACGCCCGAGGTTATCAAGGCCGTTGATGGCGACAGCAAGGTCCATGCCACTGTCCAGCAGTTCATGGAGTTGCCTGATAGCCAGCGCCGACAACTAGTCGTCGGAAAGGGCCTCCTGACGGAACAACAATACACTACGGCGATGGATGTCGCGCGAGAGATGCCCTATCTCCGGGTGGCAAAGGCGTTCTTTAAGGTGCCCGGCGAGCGGTTTATTACGCCCTCTTCGCTGGTTAGCCTGGTGGTGAAGGGTCGTATAATCCCACCTGGTAGCGAGAAGATTCCTCAGGTAAACCCGTTGGATCTAGAGGACGTCGATCCGGCGGAAGATGACCTCGAGGCTATCACGGGCCGCAAGAAGAAGGTCAAGGGAGCCGATGGCAAGTGGAGGGTAGTCGAGGATAAGAAGATCAACCCCAACCTTGCGACCGCTCCTTACTTTGCGCGGGACTATTCACCCAAGTGGTACGTCTTCTTGACGGATGCCAAATCGGGCAGGATTGCCGTACCGCCATTCCTGTTTTCTCAATTCGACGAACCTATCTTTGATGATGCGGGCAAGCCTACCTTTAATATGCAGACCTTCAAGGCGCAATTCGCAGCGCCTCCTCAGCCGGGACACTACACCTTTGCCATGCACCTCATCTGCGATAGCTACGTCGGCCTTGATACAAAGATAGAGGTGACACTTGTTGTCGAGGATGCAAGCAAGGCGGCGGATATGGCTGCGGAGGATGAGATCAGCGAGCCGGAAGAAGGTACGTCATCAATTGAAGGAGAAGAAACTACATTTCCTAGAAACCTAGAATTGCGAGCTAACAGCCATGTTCATAGATTCCATTGCCGGCCAGATGAACGCCCTCAGGGGGCAACCCGTATCAAGCGGCAAGAAGAAGGCGGCGTCCGAGTCCGACGATGAGAGCGGCACGGACGACGAGGAGGACGATGACACCAGCGACACGAACACTGACACCGAGGACGAGTCATAATCTGATTGTGTGCGTGCGTAATCTGGATGGGGAAAACAGCCAGGCGTCCTTTTTTTCATTTTCTATTCTAGTCATCAAATGGGGGTCTCTGGCATGTGTATCAGCGTTGGATTCCGCTGCGGTCCTCGGGAAGGCGTGGGCGCAGCAACGTGTAGTAGTAGTAGTCTCATCGCCTTCGTCTTTTTTTCTTCTTTGGTTCTTCATCATCTTCTTTTTTTTTCCACGAGTTTGAAGAGAAAACACCCCAAAAACGGGCAAGGGTACGAAGAGTGGCGTTTTAGGTTAATAGAATCTTCCTCACGACCGTTGGAGTGTCGGAAAAGCCGAGTCAGGACCCTCGACTGTCGATGGTGTGCCTACGAAGTATGTCCCATTCCACTACCCTATGCAGGGGAAATACTCCGAGGGCTCAAGTTTCGGGAACCCGAGATGAAGCTATTTTTATTTACAAGTTCATGGTCTCGGTACCATTCTTGGCAGTTGCCATTATTCTGTTGTTCCACACGCCCGGCTCGACCCCGAGTGACTCCGAAAGAATACATATGATCCGAACACGACCGACGAAGCAAGGGACCGAAGTGATGGATGAGTTTCTTCGCGTTCATGACAAACTTGATGCGTAGTGATCAATCATTCTTTTTCTCATTGTTCCAGGTCGCCCAGAGAAGAGGGGACCCCGACCAGCAGCGGGATCCCTTGTACTTCGCCGAGTATGCCACGACTTGATCCCGAGTTTGGACGTCTCATCCTCGCCGACTCATGAGAAATAGAGTGGATATCAGATCTTAAGATGGGCAAAGGCCACAGGGGAAGAACCGCTTCATGCTTGATTTTAGGGTAATAGTTTACCACGAGCAACGGAACACCGTTCGTAGCTACTGCGCACCAAGCCAAGAGAAACAGGGAAGTATCAAATCCCAACCACATTTACGACGATCCATCAACTCTCATTCCCATATTTACACACAACGTCAAACTTGTCAGTTCGATAATCACACAACTGCCACCCAATTGATGACTCGGTTTAGAAGAGACCGGCAACGGCGACAAAAATGCCGGCAAGGCCGAGAGAATAGGGGAGGCTATTGACGTTGTTGATGCCCTATTTACAGTTAATACTACAGAGCCGGTTAACTCTGAGATGGAAGATAGAAGGTCCTTACCGCATTCACGATGACGGGAGCAGAGGGCTGGGGCTTGCCGGTGCCCGTAGCGGAACCGGTGTTGCGCCACTCATCATCTTCACAAGTGCAATCCTCGCCGTCACTACCGCCACTCCGAGTAGCAGTACAGATGGGGCTAGAGGTAGAGGCACGGGTAGAGATGACGATGGTGGTGAGCTCAGTGCTGGTGGCGTCGGTGCCAGAGGGCCCAACAGTGCTAGATGAGCCAGCCGTGCGGCTGGGTTCCTCGGTGGGTTGCTCCGTGGGCTCGGGATCGGAGGTAGATGACGCGGGCAGCTCCGTGGGCTCGGTGGTGGGCTCGGTGGTGGGTTCGACGGTGGGTTCGAGAGTAGACTCGATGGTGGTGGTGCCGGGGATGTTCTAGAGTAAGATGTGTTAAACGCTTTGAGAAGAGCGCTAGGATGCGTGGGCGAAGGGAGAGTCACCGCTCACAGGATCGGGAATGGGAAACTCGATGGGGGAACCAAGCTCTACAAGGCACAAAGTGGTCAACACCTTCCTAAAATCTCAAATATGGAGAGTGCTAGGGAAGTATCTAACTCACCTTGACAGATGATAGTGATGAAGCCGACTGCGGCATCGGAGTCAGTCTCGTTGGGACAGTCAGTGATGGCGTTCTGGGTGTAGTGCCACAGGGCGACTGGGTTCTTGCAGAAGCAGATGTAGTTGTAGATCTCGGTACAGCTCTGAATGTGTTCAGCGACGGTTTTGTCAAGTACGGGAACCTGGGCAGAGCAAAGTCAGTAAACATGTCCCTTCTAAGATTTCGCAAAGTGACACGACGGAATTGGCCGGGGGCATACAGCGCAGTTGGGGATGTAGGGTTGACCAGAGGCAATGCCGATGAGGCCGGCGAGAGCCATAGCCATGGAGGTGGTAGCCTTCATTGTTCCTTGGTGCTAACGCCGTATTAAAGCCTAAGAAGTTGCGAAGTAGATGATGCGGAGTTGAATGAGAGGCGAGTATAGACTAGACTGATTTGAACGAGCGGATGGGTAGCGAACAACTTGATTCAACTAAACCGTGGACATGATGTGGTGAACAACGATCAAGCAGGAATACAGCAGCAGATGAAGGATTGATATAATACCCGGCAGCCGTACGAGATGTGGTCCTCGGGGTTGACGGAGATGGCCATCTCATTTCCTCTTCCAATAGTGCGTGCTTGACTACGTTGCCCCCATCGATCCATCCCGTCTATCTGGGGTGTGCCATGCTGTTGCGTGCCATCAATCACTCCCCCAAGACCACGACTGACTGGGGTTCCGCTGGGCTCACTCTTCTTGGGTCTCGCTCACACACAACTCGTGAGGCCCAGGCTCAGGATGGGGCTTGAATCAACACAATGCATTGGGAACTTCCCTGTCAATAGCACCTATTTCCCACCGCTCTTCTTCTCTTCATCGCCATCGATCGATGTTTCTGTTGGCAGAAGGCGAAACTGCAACAGCGAGCCGCCGTCTTCTGCTGAAAGAAGCCTTGATATTGAGTAGGGTGAGAGTGGGATGAAGGATCAATAATCGTCCTAATGCAGGGGCACCCGTCGCAAATGGAGCTAGCTCGCGATACCATCCACCTCGAGCCCTCCAATCCCGTCACACCTGGCGACCAGGGATCACGTCCGAACGAAGTTATCAATCTTATCAATCAGGTCATCCGATGAAGATCCTGACGCTGAAAACCGATACGAGAAAAGCCGCTCCGGAATCGGTGTGCTTTTAAAATCCAATTTCAGCGTAGGCCTAGGGTAATAGTGGGTTTTTGCTTCGGGAAGTTCCCTTCCTTCGCAGCTCGGAGAAGTTATCGGACTTGGCGATAGATGGCTCTTTTTAGAGGGTGGCCTGTCGCTCTCTCTCTCTTTGCGGCTAGTTTACACTCGTCATGCTCCAGTAGATGTCACCATTGACAGAGGGTACATCTCGCACGCATCGCCTGGGGACTATGGCTGGAAGGAGACCCGTAAGAGAGGCCTCGCAGCCCACACTTAGAGAGCGAGATATTTATAAAAGAAGAACAATTGATCCGGGAAGCAGGGAGTCCGCTTGTAAGCCGAAACAGCGCCGCAGGCTAGAGGACTAGGGGTACAAGGTTAACACGCGGAGAGGAGTCGGAGAGGGATCTTAAGGGAATAAGAGCCTTTGCCCAGGACAGACAGTTTAGTATTTGAGAAATGAAGAAGTCAGGCCGAGCTTGACGGAAGAAGTACTCTCTTTCTTTTTCAAGCTAAAGTCTCAGTTTACAAGCATATCGGGTATCTCTCCCGCCTACACCTACGAGAAGTCCCCGAAGTGCGTGGGGAGTGAAGCATCCTACCTCAGGGGAAGACCTTTAGTCGTATATTCGTTAGATCGTGAAGCACGTCAGTGTCGCCTCTCCGCACATCACACATATAAAAAAGAAATGGGTGTGGCTAGAGGTCTGGAATAGTCCTTACAAGAAGCCGCTGAAAAATACCTGAAAGAACTGACAGACATCGGATTGGTTGGTCAGCGGGAAACAATGGCGAAACATATAAAAAGTTCCTTACATGCAGGTGTCTCTATCAGATACTACTACATACAACTAAGTGGGAATGATATCGGAGCCTGCGCCCTATGGGATGAAGCAAGGGGGGGATCAATTGATGTATTAAGTAACTAAATTAACGACTGTAAAGGAATGTGATATTTGACTTCTGAAACTATGATAACTTGAGCTGATGATGCCCTCAGGGACTTGTCGAACCTGTCTGACTTGTTAAAGGAGCAGAAGAAATAAGAGATCAATATGAACCTTCCTTGCTCCCCAACATGGAACAACACGTTTCCATCTATACGGCCCACTGCGCTATTGTTCATGATGAAGGGAGCCAGTCGAATCCGCGCACTTCCACCATGGGCACGTTATCCCCCATCAAGCTATGGGGAGAGCCATGTGAGAATCGGAGAATCGGGTATGAAGTAATGAGAGCCGCTAGCGCATATGACGTCCTTGTCGCACTCCATATCAAAGGTATCTGGCAGGGTTAAATTTGCATGCAATGAGGCTCGTAGTTCCCCTAACCTTGATGAGGACAGACAGAGGGCTTGTGACGTCGCGACGACCTGGTCGTTGATTAGTCTGCTAAACCTCGGATCGAGTCGACTTTCCGCTCGCTCTTGTAACTCTAATTAATCAAACCTCAACATCAAATTTTCAGCTCGTTTTAAGCTACAATCTTTCGAGTATACCCTATTGATAGGACCGACACATGGTGCAAAGACCTTAAACCTCGAGTCCCCGGAATATCACGAAAATATATGTAGATCTGCGACTTGAAATTGTCCAGGGGCGCCAGCAATTAAAGCCCAGTCTATCACTTGACATATACTAGAGAAGTTGCCGTGGTATTCTATGATCACAAGAAGGATTGTACGAGGTACTTCGCAGTTTAGTAATACGTAATACTAGAAATCGTTCCCCAACATTTTTTTTTCTTTTGCTGCAACCATGGGCATGGGAGCAATGGAAGCTCCACAACCCCACGGTACTTGTTTTTGCTCTTCAAGACCGCATCTAACCCCGGACCATTCGCATGTGAAGATGACGATGCTCCGTGTTCCTCAATGGAATCTCCTCGATTGACACTCGTTGCGATTGCGGCTGTTTCTCCAGGAATACAATGTTTTATGTTGATGTATCAAGTCAACCTGATAATAGCACCTATTTTTAACAACGGTCGACCCTCTAATTATCCACCATATACTTCGTAAAATCGATATTAATTCTGTATCGTCACTTCAAATCGGAAGTAACATTGATACTATTAGATCAATGTAACTCGAAGCTCGATAGAAATTTAGTACCGTTCCAAGGCTCCATCGTCCAACAGCGCCCCCACAGCTGCGAGTGTCTGTCCATTGTCTATTCCACTAAATGTGGTGGTGTCTCAACAGAACCAGTTGAGTCGGCCTCCGAAATCAATTGCAGCCGCCTTTGCCAGGTCATCAATTGAATTGATCCCTCCATCCACCCACACCCAGCGCTGTCCAGTTTTGCGTCTGTTTGCACCCATTCGCACCACTTAATCCCATTGGAGTTGGAGCAGTGTAATCTTTTTTGCGACTTAGCCTGGCGCAGTGGCGGGCACGACGAAGGATAAGAATACCTCACAGCTTTCTATTATCACAAGCCTCAGGCCTCGGTCCACCACCCAGAAACTTTAAAATCTCGCACCGCCCTAGCCGCCTGCCTCTTTTCATCAGCCTTCAAGACCCTGCTGTGCTGCCCTGACTAAAACGACCACTCGGAACTTTTCCCTCTCCATCGACCGGAGGATACTTCATCGTTCTGAGGTTATTCCACTCAGTAGTAGTAGCCTTGCACAAAAACCTTCTTCGCGCATCTTCCGAGTATTAGCCTGCCAGTCTTGGAGGAAAAAAAAAGGGCGGCTAGGGTTACTGCAGCTGTTACTACCGATATTTCTTCACGGCGGGTCGATGCGCAGCCGGGTAGCGTTGGCTCTCTTAGATCCATCCCGAACCTCGACATCCTCTCGACCAAGATAGCGTTCGGCTTCGGCACCTAGCCCTTTTATATTCTTATACGTCTCTTGTTAGCGTATAATCCCTTTTCTTAGTCTTCTTTTTCTTTTATATTATTATTATTCCCCCCTCCCTTCACCGCCTCTCACTTTTACCGCCCGCCAACTCACTTCAAAATGTGGGACCGCCTCGTCTCCTACCTCACCACCTTCTGGCTCGGTGCTGCTGTGCTCGTCACGGCTCTCTACATGGTATCCTTCATCGTGCCCAAGGCCGCCTTCGTGGCGCGCGCCATTGCGAGCTACCTCTGCTTGCTGATCGCCTCGTGCCTTGGTCTCCTCATATGCATTGTCTTCCGCCTCTTCGGTATCGCCGGTAGCTCGCAGTGGGCGGCTGGCCGTGTGTTCAAGTACTCCATGTACCTAACCACCGGCGTCACCTTTGAAATCATCGACCCTCACGGAGTGCTGGACTCTACACGCCCAGCCGTCGTGGTCGGAAACCACCAGACGGAGCTCGACGTGCTGATGCTCGGGTGCATGTTCCCGCGCAACTGCACCGTGACGGCCAAGGCGTCCTTGAAGAAGATTCCTTTCCTCGGCTGGTTCATGGCCCTGAGCAAGACCATCTTCATCGATAGGGGAAATGCCAAGGATGCTAGGCAGGCCTTGAAGGGTGCCGGTCAGGAGATCGCAAGGAGGAGTCAGAGCGTTTACGTTTTCCCCGAAGGCACGAGGAGCTATAGCAGCGAACCTATGCTACTTCCTTTCAAGAAGGGCGCTTTCCACCTTGCCGTTGAGGCCGGCGCCCCCATTGTGCCTTGCGTTGTGGCTAACTACAGTCACATCTTTTCCATCAAGGGACTTGTTTTCAGGCCCGGAAAGATTCCCGTCAAAGGTATATATATATATATATATATATTGTCCTTCCCTCTATATCGTTGTTGAATCACATTTTGCTAACGCCTGATGTTAGTTTTGGCACCTATCCCGACCAAGGGTCTTACTTCTGCCGATGTCGAGGACTTGGCGACGAAAACTCGTGAGAAGATGCTGGAGGAGCTTATTACCCTCACGGCAGAGGCCAAGGGAACTGTCCCTGCCGCGGTGAAAGTCGCTGCTACTTCGAAATGAAGACTCCACGACGGCTTGACCAACGCTTATGGATGGTCTTCTTATCGTTGTGGTGGGCCGACACCTTTTCGAGTAACTGAGGAGGGTGACTGGAAGGTTCACCTCGGTTCTAGATGTGCTGCTCGCTAAAGGCGGCAGGTGCCGACCTCGCAAACTCCTTTTCGGACACCTCACTATATCTAAAGCGGCACCAAACTAGGAGAGAAAGCATCATTTCATCCCCCGTTTTTTTTCTATTATCTGATCTCACATTCCGTTATGGGAAATACGCGTATGCACCCAAATACCCCGATAGACGGCAGCATAGCGGAACACAGTTGCATTCCTTGTACTCCTGTCTCCCCACCATTACTCGTGCTTCTAGATAACCATATCTTGTTTTCGAAGCCGCCAGTTCTGTTTGCCTTAGATTTTTCTTACTTTTTTTCTTTTTTCTTTTTTTTTTTCCTGGATTTAGAGCGCGAGGTTTGGGTATTATCCATCTGGTCTTCACAAGAGCAACTAGAACAACTCTTGTTTTGCTTGTTTGGGTAGCTAGAACTTCTCTTTTTTTTTGGTTACCGCCCCCGGCTTTGTTGGCGTATGTTTCATGCGGAAAATGTACATGAGAATCGGATGTTTATGGGTGTTGAATGGTGTTCTTTGGTGTGAACCCCTGGAGCGTTGCAATAGATGATCCACAATACTTGATAGCGCTTTGGGGCTTTCGCATATCGTGACCGGTTGCACCTTCATTGACCATAAGTGGGTGTTGCCGGGTAGACCGGTCTTGTGCAGGTGTTCTGCATTGGAGGTTCACCATGCGCGCAAGGACATCATCACGGAAGGACTTGGGAGCATTGATCAATACAATATGGCTCGGTATGTCAAGAGGTGTACACTTTTGAAAATTCCAAGTATATTCGGATGCTAGGGAAAGAAGGATATGAATTCGTAGATGTACAGTGCCTTACTTCCTTATTTCTCTATTACCCCATTCCAATCTACACGCACCTATTTAAGGGCAGCCTGGAGGCTCTCGAGAACCTATTACAGCAACCGAGTTAGTGATGTTCAACTCATAGCAAACCGAGGGCAGGGGCTCTTCGGCGACAGCGGAAAAAGGCATACCTCAAGTTCAATCTTGGCCTCAGCAACATCCTGCGCGCTTCCGCTGCCATTGGCAATCTTCTGAGCCTCAGAGATCTGAGCGCGGACAGCGTCGGCGCTGAAGTCCTCAAGGGGGTAAGCCTCGACGGCGTTGATGCTGAGGACGGAGTTGGGCTGAACGACGGCGAATCCACCAGAGACTATCCCCACAAAGTTAGTATCCCTTCTCGTCTATTAATCCGATCTCGATAGGCAAGAGATTGAAAAAACCGGGGCAGAGGAAGAGGTAGTGGAGGATGGGGTTCGCATACGGAAGAACTGCTTGCTGCCACTCTCCTCAACGACCTCGACAACACCGGCCTTGAGCTGCTCGATAACGGGAACGTGGTTCGCGAGGACACCCATTTCACCGGATTCCGCGGGGATGTTGACCTGGACGACCTCCTGGGACTTGTAGAGGGACTGTGAATTGATTTTGCGGCAATTAGCTTCGATGCAATGCAAAACCCTTCGACACCCAATTCCCATGAAAAAACGCGCCAATCCTCCGATAAAATCTCCATCATCTTCGAAAACTGCCGCGAATCGATTCAATTGGATATAATTCGTACCTGGTGAGGGAGCGAAAAGCTGAGCTTGATCTGCAACGTTGGGTGGAAAAAAAATCCTTGTCAGCCGAGGGATTCGATCAATGCACACACGGGGTCGAATTGGCTTGCCTTGTCCGAGACGGCCTCGGCGTAGGTCCTCCTCTGGAGGGGGACGCGGAGCGCAGCAGGGCGAGCCCTAAGAGCTGTGCGGGCGAAGCGGAGGGAGTTCATGGCGGGCTGATGAGGGGGGAGAGGCGCGATTGATGGCGAGGTTTGGGTTGCTTGAGCAGCTTCAATCTCCTACGGATCTTGATCGGTCGTTGTGTCGGCAACATTTTGAGGTTCTGGCCAATCCGAATCCGGCTTAGCTAAGAGGGTCTCACGTGGAATGTCACGGGAGATAAAAATCGGGCCTTGGACAATTTTATGCAAGTATGAGGACTATGCATTTGTCGACTCGCAGTTATGTCAGCAGAGCTCTGGTCTATTGACGGCCAGGCTGGGCTGTTACCAGCTGGGCTTGTCTGCCGGACCTCAACTGAGACCCTCCACTAATATTAGTTGGAGGACTTGAGGGATGCACGGATCAAGTCAGTTTGCCAAGACGGAATCTGAGGAGCTTGGGGCATTCAATGGGCCTGCTCCTGAAGGGAGATGACGTCGCTTCAATGTCTTCTCTCTCTGTCAACTTCATCCTTCCAAATGAATTGTATCCTCTTGTTTTCTTCCCTCCTTTCTGTTGCTCTTTCCTTCGACAAATAAATGCGCCACCCTCTCTCCCGACATAGAAGCGGGGTTCTTGAGAAGGCTGCTCAATGCTACGCCAGATTCACCCACGCACCTTTGGACCGAGGAGGCGCACCTTGTATGGAGCAAGCTGAGACTTGGACATCGAGAATTCCGTCCGGATTTACGAGCTAATACCCTCTTGCCGATCATCTCTTCCTCGCTTGTATCTGCACGTTGCTTTCCATGTGCCTTCCGCCATCGCTAAGCGAGGGGAAAGGGAAGAAAAGCAAGAGGCATCAAGTCAACACGCCAGTAGCACAGGACCGGGCAGAGGGAGCATGTCATCGGCGACTCAAGCTAGGCTGTCAGTGGAGGAATCGAGGAGGTTTTGGTGCCGGTTCCGAGCGCATTCGCGTCATTGCTGGCTCCCTTTCAATATTCGCCGGGACCCCCATGCATAGTGAAGTCAGGGTGTGGAAGAGAGACCAGTAGCTCCGGCTCCATTCCTACTACCCTTAGCATGTGCTGCGCGGCGTTATGCGACGCTCGCGACAAATCAGAGAAATCTATCACGTAGGACAGACCGGGGATTCGCTCGCTTTCTGTAGGCGAAAGGGAGAGGGGGGGGAGGCAGGCTTTTGATGCATCTGCGAGCAGAGTCGAGCTCAAAATCGTCTGAATGGCTCACGGCAACATCGTCGGATGAGTTCATCGATCGGAAACATGGGAAGAGCCTCCCACCCCGCAAAATTACACTACACTACGCCCCTTCGTACGAAGTAAGTGCGAGAATGTCGTTTTATGGTGCAATACTAGATTGCTAGCTTGCGCCTGGCGATTCCCCTGGCTACGAGTTTATGTTTATACAGCGACCACAGCGACCACGGTCTATTAATGTCGCCTCGGGGGAATATCCTCTACTGTTCTCTCCCCACAAAGCGTTTCCCATAGAATCGAGGAGGTGAGCCTTTGCACAATTAAAAGTTGGACAACCATCTTCCAGCCTGAATCTTCGGCGATCAGGAAGCTGGGGGAAGGGACTCAGGGAGGTTGTTCGGAGATGTGGGGGTAGGGTACGACGTGGTTGCAGATTCCTTGCTTTGAGTTTGGAACAAATTCACTCATTGAAACAAAGGGTCTTCCTGCAATCTTTCCGATCGGCTATTGTTTTATGCATCTCCGCTCCGCTCCTGGTGCATACATGGTACTTGCCCCATGCAAGACCCCCTCCGTCATGACGAAGGGGGATCTTTAGCTCGTTGATCCATGTAATGACGGATTTAATTCAATCTCGTAATAATCTTACTTGAAGCCAAACACGTCTAAGAATAAATCGTGCCTAGCATGAGAAGAGGGCATCGTAGCTGAATGTTTTCCGCTTCCGATGCTAGTGATGTTAAGAAGAATCTCGGCACTGGTTCCTGGCCGAACCACAAATGGCAATGAATGACAACACATCAATTGATCAATTTCAATGTTGATTCGTACATCGCCGAGACCTTGACTTGTGCCTGGTGGACCGGTAGGGCAGACCGGCAGACGACGGCAGCATCAAGGGCCACTCCTTCGTCGCCCGGCAAGAAAGGGGCTAAATCCACAGTGGACTCACCCCGAAACCGGTTTTCACGATTTGTTGACATCGACTTTAGTGTAATCATCAGTAAATATTTGGGTAAGCGCGTTTAGAGGGAACATTCTTGTCGCCTGGGAAGAGCAGTGGAAATGTGTACAGTGTATTAGTGTATACTTCGTAGATTGCATACAAGTGCAAGATTATGGGGCGAGTCTAATCAAATTTAGCCCATGTCCAGCAGTCAATGGCGCTAAAAAAAAGATTTCACAGCGTCCAGCCGACAGCAAATTTGCACGGATGTCGCCCCCACCTCCTGATTTTCGACGAGAATGCCCCGGGTAGTACCAAGTACATTACTTCCATACACTACGTGAGGGAATGATTTGGTGGCTTCGAAATAGGCCGATCCCGAGACGACCACAGGTTATTCGGCACTGAGATACAGTGGGTACACAGCCGTACACCGCCGAAGCTACTCACTATGCTTGCTGACGATAGGGCTCGGGCTTTTCCTGACCGCCAGCACGCATTAGCGGGCGTGCCTTGAGACTGGATTGGCCAAGCCGGGCCTGGAATCGGACTGCACCTTGGCTGGTGGCACCTTCACACTTGTATTATTGATCCGTATCAATTTCGGTTGCCTCATCACTGTATACTATTGAGAAAAGAAAGGGGAAAAAAAGGCACAAAAGAGAAAAGCCTAGTTGGCGTAGCAGAGACCGGATCAAGGCGAAACTGCACTTCCTGGGCATATCTTTCGTAGACAGCAACTGATAATTATCAATTGAAGTCATCCAGCGAGAAATGTACTTCGTACTCGCCGCTCACTCCTTGGGTCTTCAGGTCTCCATCCCGGACTTTTATTGCTTGGCTTGGGCTTGGCTGGCCAGGCCCTGTGCTGTGCTCATTCGCGCCGGCGTATCACACGCCCTGAAACGAACTTGTGGTGGCCATTTGGCAGTACTTCGTAGTGTGCTTCGTCCTCCGCTTGGCAGTATTCCGCACTAAAAGGCACTGTGGCAATACGAAAAGTTACCCACTGTCCCTAGTCCCCCGAAGCTCAAATCCTATTTGACGTCGAGCGCGAATTTCCTGGAGACCGCGGACACCGCCTGGATTCCCACCGAATCTTACCAAATCTTGTCGGGGTGTCACTATGATCTGAATTTTTACTGGTAGCTTGTACTTATTTCGCCCCATTTTCCAGATTCCTTGATTTGATGATGGTCTTTGATGAGATGGTTGATCCATCAACCCTCCCACTTAATGCATGCTCATGCTCATGCCCATGCCCATGTCCATTCCCAGACACACACGCCCACGAACCCACACTTCCACATTGATCCATCCCTACATGCACAATCAAACCGCTTTCCCCACTTCCAACGTTCGAGTATTATTGTATCCCTGTTGCTACCACCCAACGCCCTCTCTCCAGAAATCCAGCATCCTCTCATAAACACACTCTTGCCTTTTGGGCGTCCCAATGAGGGTTCTCTCGAACTCTAAAATACCGTTTCTTTCCTGTCTTCTCACGCCACATCGTGAAGAAGACGGACCATAACTTTCATCAACTCTCCTCGTTTGACCAGCCCACTTGGATTTCACGCTGCGCCACCAGCGTAGACCAGCTGAGTCGTCCACTGCACGCCAACGCCCTGATCTTTCCGTCAGCGAAGGCGTACGCTTCTTTCGCTTGGCAAGCCGCAATCACGTTTCCCTTTCAGAGGAAACAGGGCGACAGGGCGTGTAAGCGTCATTGTCACCGAGGGATACTGCTGCTCCCTGTCGGATCTATCGCTTCCATCCTATTCTCATCAACCATACACACGCCTCCTCGAAAACCCCGCTTACATCGCACGATGTTCCTTATATTATAGCCATAGCGTCCCTAGGGACACACATATACTTCGATTCCGGAGCCTGGAAACGAAACCTATCACGATCTGTTCATCCAAAAAAATTTCACACCGTTGCGAAAAAGAAAACTTTTTTTTTTTTTTTTTTTTTTTTAACCATCTGAGAAAAGTTGGCTCCACCACCCAGGAATCGAGCTGGCAGATCGCGTCTTACACTACTTAGACTGACCCGCTTCACCGAGCCCGTTGACCCACATTTTCTTCGATAGCCCCAGACCCTGGGGGATTTGTTTAAGCATATTGCGCTCTCGCATAGCGGCACGATGGACTCGGAAAGACTCTCATCCTCTGCCTCCAAGGCCATGACCTGGTCATCACGCTCGGCCAACGTCCCTCCGCTAGTCGACGAGGAGGCCGGCGCCGACGTCGACGAGCCGCCCGACTTTGGTCTTGGGAGCAAGCATACACTTGCTCCCGGAGACTTTAAGAAAACATCGGTCCGAAAGCAGTCTGACCGACAGTCCTCGCTACTGACGAAAGCTCTCTTGAGTCAGCCAGACGAAGACACAGCCGTCGATGCTAGGCCGAGCGTACAATCTCGTCAGCGCAGGCGCTCGATGACGAGTAATATCAGCCTGGCCTCGACAGTCGACCTTACTAGCGACACAGGCCTTACGAGCCCATCCAGAGCCGACACGCCTAGCCCTCCTCCACCCGAGATGCCCGCTCTCCACTTCCAAGACCATGACCACCATGGCCCTAAGCTACGGTTTGGCGGACTACCTGCCCGGACGACGAACCACCAGACAGACGAGCCACCCAGGAGAAAAAGCATCACCTTTGCCTGCCTTGCGCGACCAGACTTGAAACTCGCCGAGCAGAAACCTTCGCATATACAATTCGCCCCTACCACCAAGATTAGCGCCGAACCCCCCAGGAAACCCTGCATCAAATTCACCTGCCCCAACCCTGTTCCTTCAGCGACCCTCTCTCCTACGGAGAAGTCCGGCTCTCCTACCAAGAACCAGCGTGCTCCTAGCTCTTCTATCACTAAGGATTCGGCCATCCTCAAGTCCTCCGAGGCGCATCCCCTAGTCCGGACTCGACCTGCGGACGTTGTGTACGATGAGCCAAAGGAGGACGACTGGATTAGGGAGGAACACTTTTCTCCTAAAAAGCGCCTCACGATTAAAGATACTCTCACGAAAGAAGACAATATTCGAAAAATCACAGAGGAAGCTGAAGAAGAGGCAGAGCAGGAAGAAAATGATGGTGATAGAAACATGGACAATGATGAGGGAGTTGATAATGATGACGACGACGTGGACGATGAGGAGGACGACGATGAAGACGAGGACGAAGATGGTGAGGATGAGGATGAGGACGATGATGACGATGATGATGATGATGACGACGACGAGGACGAGGACGAGGATGAGGATGAATACGGCTCGGTTGAAGGAGACGATGGCTACCACACGGATGAAGAAACAGGTTTCGCCGAGTCCGACGAGGATGACGACGACGGCCTGAATCTGTGGAATCACGGTGTCAAACTTGCGATCGGTCCTTCTCCAAACCCCCTTCTCCTACGTCGGCCATCGACCACCGAACATCACTCCGACTCCTCAACCACTTCCCGTAGCGGCCTGGAGGCGAGGAAGAGGTTAAAGACGAGACGTGGATCCATCCGTCCCTCTGCCCCTGAGCTTCCTGATAACACCGACTTCGTTTGCGGAACTTTTGATGAGGACCGTGAAGTCGAGGAAGCATACATATCTCACCGCGCCGCTGTCAAAGCCCAGAAGATGCACGTCATACCTCAGGACATCGACCCTAGTTTCCCGACGTCGGACATCGAGGACGGTGATGGCGAGGAGTTGTTCAACCCTGTTCACGACGAAACCGACGAGCATATCTGGGAGATGGAGGATGTCCACCACGACAAGGATCGGACGTCTCGCAAGAAGATGAGGAGTGTTACCGCCTCTCCTAAGCGGTACCACTCTCCGCCCCCCAAGGTTCGCGGACGCTCTCCTAGCAGATTGTTCGACAGGCACTCGCCTCGTCGCCTGAGGTCGCCCGCACCCAGGGCTATCACTTCATCCCGAGCATCGCCTACTGCAACCCGGGTGCAGCCCCGACTTGCCGGTCTCTGCGCGCCAGCTGGCCTAGTTCTGACTAAGTCACTACCCCGTCCCGGTGGCATGATCACCTTCTTGAAAGCGAACAGGAAGGCGAAGGCTATTTCATCAGAGAACCACGTGCGCGGGGCTATCGACATCGTCAAGGGCCTTGAAAAGAAGCGGCAGAGACGGAAAGAGAAGTACTTCCAGAAATACTGCAACCGGGCCCGCAAAGGACAAGTTCAAGAGCGAAGGGCAGTTCCTGGACAGGGAGCGACCAAAATGAGAGAGCTCGGCCTCCTTATGGCCGGAAAGACGGATCGAGGCAACTACGTCCTCTCCGTCTAAGACGTGATGACATAGAGAGATTGTGTGAGAGAAAGAAAGAGAGCCAAAGATTGACTCGACGGGAAGAGAATACGTGGCTACTGGAAGCCACTAATGAGCCACGAGAACGACTTTCATACACCTATTGGCGTTAAGCACACAAGGAACATGGTCCCTTTTCTATTATTCGGACTGGAGCACAGAACATTGAGATTGGCAATTCAGGAGGGGAATCATCGGGCGGAATAAGGGATTTTCTGCGGCATTCATGAAATATCATTTTCTTTGTATCTATTGTTGCATACTTCGGGGCCGCACATACACGGCCCTAACTGTACATATATCTCATATAATGCATTCTAGTTCACTGTGTGTCTACTTGTACACCCTGATCATTCTTCAGTGGCTCTACAAACTCCTATGGGATACGTATGCTGTTGATAAGGTGAATTCATTTTTGGGGGGGCCTTTAGACTTCAGAATGTTGGCTTCAGAATGTTGTGTCTTGAGAGTTGCTGTTGAGCCTCAATGTTGTGATATGAAGTCAAGTGATCAATGCATCGGCCGGCAGTCTGAGCTTGAATGGATTATTCCTCGCTTGGCTACTGGACAGTCGAAAATAGCGTATTGGCTTGAATCAACATCGACGATGCCAAGTCATTCACTCCAGGTTGGCATCTTGCATGAGAAACTAGCCATAGAAGGATGTAAAAGAGGTGATGAGGCCTGATTCTACGTCACAGGTCACACGGGCTTTCCAGTATCTGTTATTGAGATTTGATTGTTTAGCTTCGCTGTATCAATATTGATGTAGGTACAATTTTTTCTCCAGAATTAATTTATGGGGGTCCTTCACAAAGATGCTGTGCTGTCCAAATCTGTGCTCCAGTGGTGCCCTAAATTTAAGGCGCAAACTATCAGTATATTTGGGGGCCATCCGTGAGCCTCTCCAAAGTCTGGTGCTGTGCTCCTATCCGACACGACACTATTAAGTCCACCTCATCGAACTGTACCTTGCGACTCTTGCTGCTTCGTGCCTCACCAAACCTCACACCTTCACACTTGGCAACTCCCAGTCCACATCCCCTTCCACCTTTATATGGTATACATCTTTAATATTTAACGCCGCCCTAATTGAAAACAATATGTGGATCATCAACTGGTGTATGTGCTCCTCTATCTCCTTTTCCTTTTTTTCTTCTTTTTTCGCATCGATGCTGCTGTTATCAGTCCTCTCAAAACCACCCCCGGCCTCTGGTTGATGGCGATAGAAAGCTAATCCCGCATGGCCTTGTGGCCTTTGACTAGTCTACGATGTGCTTTCCAGCCTCGGGCTGCTGAACAAGCACGCCAAGCTCCTGTTTCTCGGACTCGATAATGCTGGCAAGACGACGCTATTACACATGCTGAAGGTACATACTGCGCGGTCCCCAAGAGCCCCGTCCACTCTGCGTCTCCTGCGCGTAGATTCGAGTCTTTATGACCATAACTAACGCCATCTCCCATGATTAGAACGACCGAGTCGCCATTCTCCAGCCCACCCTCCATCCTAGTACGAGACATCCGATACCAAGACAATGAAGACCCCTGAGATGGATGGAGTGGTTAATACTAACATATAACAGCCTCCGAGGAGCTTGCGATTGGCAATGTGCGGTTCACGACTTTCGATTTGGGTGGTCACCAGCAGGGTAAGTCTCCTAGGCCGTCGAGATCCACGATATATCTTTCGGCTTTCTCGACTCCGTTTCTCCACCTGCGGCGTGAAACACGAACCTCCCATTGTTCGGGCTTGGCTAACGCGAGTTCCCTTGTTCTCCCAACACAGCCCGTCGTCTTTGGAAGGACTACTTCCCCGAGGTGAATGGCATTGTCTTCCTCGTCGATGCCAAGGATCACGACCGATTCCCCGAGGCCAAGGCCGAACTCGATGCCCTTCTCTCTATGGAGGAGCTTGCGAAGGTGCCCTTCGTCGTTCTCGGCAACAAGATTGATCACCCCGACGCCATTTCCGAGGATGAGCTTCGTCATCAGCTCGGCCTCTATCAAACGACGGGCAAGGGCAAGGTTCCTCTCGAGGGAATCCGGCCCATCGAGGTTTTCATGTGCTCCGTCGTCATGCGACAGGGTGAGTTTTTTCCTTTTATTTACGACCTTGTTGAATCGACCGACGATCGCATTTTGGTTGCTAACTTGGCGGGAATTTAGGCTATGGTGATGGTATACGGTGGTTGTCCCAGTACGTCTAAACATCGCGGACGCATAGTTCGCTCGCCGCGCATGGGGACGTGAAAGCAAAGCGATGAAAGACAAGCGCAGTGGGAAATAGAATGAGAGAAAGAGCGCCCGGGAATGATAAACTCATAACTCATCATGGCGGCCGTGCACCTGCTTTTATGTCCAGGACGCACGACCTTAATGTCTGGGGGCTTATGTCCGATATGTCGAGGGCACACGGAATGATAAAACACTTTCTGCCAGGTCAAGCGAAATATATCTCTTGCACTTTGGGGCATGACGACGTGGGTGTCTGGAGACGTTTCAATTTGGATGGAGTTCAGGCTCCCCTTGTTTCTTTTTCTTTCTCTCTTTTTTTCTTTCTTTTTGTTCTCGTGGAGGTCAACACAACACAAGCGATGATTAGATACGCCTAGGCTGTACCATTTTCCCAGCTGGAAGATTCATGCAATTCATTTTTTCTGTTTTTTTTTTTTTAAACTTGTTTACATACTTTGGATGATCTGTTGCCGTCGCCATCTTTCACCTTGCCACGCGGGAAACGGGACACATCGCGTTCCCGTTGTTGAGTGCCGAGGCTTGGGGTTAGTGGTGTGGTCCATCTGGATGCTTCCATCGGACTTGGAGGTGGTGCAGTTGTGAAGGGAGGGGGCGCGCATACTATTTACAGTTAGCCTCGAGGGGATTGTTCGTCTCTGTCGTACCAGGGTTGGTTGCCTGGGATGTGGCGGTATAATAACCCAACCAGGGCGCAGACGATAAGGCGATGTCCGATGACGCCGTTGAACTCACTTTGTCTCTTTTTGGAGTTCGCTCAAGGGTCAGTGTCGTTGTCAACTGGCGACACGTGACAACGACGTCAGCTGTGTCGAGGTGTCGAGGTGTCGAGGCGGCACAACCCGAGAAGGTGGAATGACCGAATGACCTTGGGAACAATGTGAATTGATGACCTTGGCTGGCTCACGTTCGCCATTGATTTTACACCGTGGAACTTGCACAGTAACAGCAGGTTGCTTCATGTTTCCCCAACAAGATGTTCAAATGTTCCAATGCTCCCCCCAACATGAACCATCGCTTTACTAGTGTCCACCTTTTGTTCCGTGGTCTTCTTCGCCTCCGTATTTTCTAGAATTGCAGCATGGTAGATTTATTATGGGTCTGGCTATCCACCACACTGGACGAACTAACCACCACACTTTTACATAAGAAATTTTTAGATGATAAAGATATAGTACATTGACATCCGCCCCCACCAAAAATTATATGTAGAGAAATGTATCTTAATTACATCGAAGTCTCGATAACAATTTCGTAAGTATTAATCAATCAATTGAAAAATAATAAAGCTTAAGTATTTAACTAAGTATACTTAATACTTAGTTATATAAGTAATAGTATAAGGAATTAAAGAATAATAAGTAGAAGAGTAGATAGGAATAGTAGGTAGAATTGTAAGTAGAATTATAAGTAGAATAGTAGGTAGAATAGTGGGTAGAATAGTGATAGGTCACTATAAATTGCCACTGAAGTAGAGGATGAAATGAATCAATCAATTGGAATTGAAATTGAGATGTTGGCGAAGCAAAGGTACATGGAACTACATAGAAATTTGGGTGGGGGCGGATGTCAATGTACCATATCTTTGTCATCTAAAAATTTCTTATGTAAAAGTGTGGTGGTTAGTTCGTCCAGTGTGGTGGATAGCCAGACCCTTTATTATAATACCCTAGGGACCCCTACTACACTACTTTAAACCCACGTTTAACACAACAGCGATAACATTAACATATTCCCCTAGTGCGCTGCATTTACGCTTTAAGCTGCAGCACTACGACATGGGCACCGTGGATCCACCCCACCCATATAACTTATAACCACACCTCCATAAGCAACCATGTCCGGGCGACGCAACAGCTTCTTTCAACCCAGCGGCTCCAAGTACGGCTTCTCGCCCGAGTCCTACGACCCCTCGACCATCCCCGAGATCGCCGAGGACTTTCCCGACCCGGAGGGCATCGAGGCCTTCGCGAATGCCCTCCACGCGCCCGACTTCCAGACCCCCATCGACGAGTTGACGTCTCCGAGCCGGACGAGCTTCTCGACGATCCGCAGCCCCAGGTTACGTCCCGCCGATGTCGATTCGCACGAAACCGACTCGCTGGCCTCCGCTGCGCCGGGCAGCAGCGGGGCCACGCCGGATTTCCGGCAGACGCTGTCCCTGACGCAGCAACCACCGGTGTTCATATCGGCCCAGAACGACTGGGCGCCGGTGAACGAGAAGGTCAAGAAGCCGCAGCGGCGGAAGAAGAAGGGGAGGACCGCGCCGGTACACTCGTTGTTGGGCGAGAGGACCAAGGACGAGACCCGCGAGGGCTACCTGTATAACCTGCTCAAGTGGCCGCTACTTCTGGGCGTCACGGCCATCCTTGCGCTCGAATGGATATCGTACCTCCTCACGCGGCTTTACATATACCTGTACGAGCAGACGTTCGCGTGGCGCGGGACGAGGGAGAGGTTGCGGAGGAACATGCGCACGACGAATAACTACCGGGACTGGGTCGTCGCCGCCAAGGAGCTGGACAGCTTCCTCGGCCGACAGAGCTGGAAGGAGGAGAACGAGTATGCCTATTACGACTCTAAGACGGTCAGGCGCGTGTGGGAGCACATGAGGAAGCTGAGGCACAAGGCGGAAGATGTCGAGGAGGATGCCGACAAGGCTGAGGCGGCGGGGAAATCGAAGTCGGCGGATGAACTGAGGATCTTGGCTGAGGCATGCGTGAAGAGCAACTTTGTGGGTGTTGAGGGTCCGAGGCTCTACAGCCAGACGTACTACGGCACTAAGAACCTGGTGCAGAATTACATTGATGAGTGTGAGTAGTCTGGGAACCTTTTTTTTTTTTTCCCTCTCCCTTCTCCCTTTCCTTTTTTCGTTCCCCCTCCCCTCATTGCGACTTTTATGCTGACTACTAGCCTTTCAAACAGCCGAGAAAACGATCAAGTTCTTGTTGAACACGAGACAGCTTACCAACGACGACCGAAGGGTGCTTTTCAAGCAGATGCATGCCAACTTCGGTCGAACCGCGCTATGTCTATCAGGGGGTGCCACATTTGCTTACTATCATTTTGGAGTTGTCAAAGCCCTCCTGGACGCGGATCTGCTGCCGGACGTCATCTCCGGCACCAGCGGCGGCGCCCTCGTCGCCGCGCTGGTCGCGACGAGGACGAACGAGGAGCTCAAGGAGCTCATCGTCCCCGCTCTAGCCACCCGGATCACCGCGTGCCGAGAGTCCATCTTCACCTGGCTCCCCCGGTGGTGGAAGACGGGAGCGAGGTTCGACGCCGTCGACTGGGCCGACCGCGGCACGTGGTGGTGCCGCGGCTCCATGACGTTCCGGGAGGCGTACCAGCGCACGGGGCGGATCCTCAACGTGTCGTGCGTTCCCTCGGATCCCCATTCCCCCACCATCCTCTGCAACTACCTCACGAGCCCGGACTGCGTGATCTGGTCGGCCGTGTTGGCCTCCGCCGCCGTCCCGGGCATCCTCAACCCCGTCGTCCTCATGATGAAGACGCGCGAGGGCACGCTCGTCCCCTACTCCTTCGGGCGCAAGTGGAAAGACGGCAGCCTCCGGACCGACATCCCCATCAAAGCGCTCAACCTCCACTTCAACGTAAACTTCACCATCGTCAGCCAGGTCAACCCGCACATCAACCTCTTCTTCTTCTCCTCGCGCGGCACGGTCGGCCACCCCGTGACGCACCGCCGCGGCGCCGGCTGGCGCGGCGGCTACCTCATGTCCACCTTTGAGAACTTCCTCAAGCTCGACATGAACAAGTGGCTCCGCTTCATCCGCCACGCCGAGCTCCTTCCCCGACCCCTGGGCCAGGATTGGAGCCAGCTGTGGCTCCAGGACGCCTTCGCGGGCACCATCACCATCTGGCCCAAGAGCACCGTGTCGGACTTTTGGAACATACTCTCGGACCCGGACCCGGATCGCCTCGCGAGGATGATCCACGAGGGGCAGCAGAGCGCTTTTCCCAAGCTCAAGTTCATCTCGAATAGGCTCCGCATCGAGAGGTTGGTCGAGCGGGGGAGGCTGGAGACGAGGCCTTGGTTGAGGAGGGGTTCGATCGAGACGATCCTGAGCGAGGAAGATATGAGGAGCTTGCTTGCCGATGGGTCGAATAGCACGACTGACGGGGATGATACCGAGGGCGTCGAGGAGGGCATTGTCTTGGGGGAGCATCACATCTTCAGGGGGATGGAAGATGAGGGGTATTCGGGTTCATACAAGGAGGACTGAGGAGGGGGGAAGATGGATATTTGAACGGGTTCTTCTTTCTTTTTCATCTTATTGCATTGTCGTATATGATTCTTTCAGTATTGGTTTTCCACCCCCTTCTCTGCGAGGGTCGTTTCGCGCATTGGGTTTTTGGTATTATACTGCTGCATTGGCATTGATCATATCCCCGAGAAAGAGAGTATATGCCAGATATGATGAAGTGTTACGAATAGAATAGGATTATGCATGAGTTCCTGGTTATCAACATCGACGTTAGATAGAGGCGATTACGGACATTATCCTCGACTCCATTTCTCTCCAAATTCTTCCCAGTCGCACCCATTATATGTATATATCGAGCTTCTAGTCTTCCCTGACCAAGCCATGGAGCCCTCCCACCAGAGAGACCTAGGGACAAAGAAAAGATGAAAAAGTAACAAGTCAATTCAATGTATGATCAATGTGAACCCTCTTTTTCTTTTCCTAAACCACACCTCCCAATAACCATTCCATATATTGCAACCCCATTGCCCACCCAGAATCCTAGTTGATAAAAAGGAAAAAAGTGATAAAAACGAAAACTAAAGCCCTTATTCTAACACCTCCGTCCTCATAGAAAAAGGTCGCCCTAAAGGATAGAAAACAAATGATAAGAAAAAAAAAGAAACGGTGTTGGTTCCCCTTATCCTCTTCGCATCAACCGTGAAGGACACACCCATCGACTATATGCACCTACAGAACGCCTGACTATTGTTGTTTTTTCTTTTTTTTGTCTTTCTTTTGGCCCCGGCGACGCTTCATCCCTTTTGGCCAAATCCTCTCCCCTCCTTACTCGTAACAATTGCAAGGGCACAGGATAATGAACGAAAATTCCACTCCATATGTTTCAGAACCTTGATACACTTCTTCGTTATACGCGTTTTGTTTCGGTTTTTTTCTTAGTATGCCATGGACGTTCGGTTGGTGGTTTGAGGAAAGAAGAAGAAAAATAACTTGATTGCAGAATAAGGTATTGGTCTCTAGAAATCGAGAGGCGGCAATGACTCCTACGACTAGCCCGCATGGGAATCCTAGAAGTCCACGAAGAGGTGACCATATCTGCCGTGATCTTGTTAGCCTACGCTCGCCAAGTTTCGTGAAAGCGACGATGGAAGGTAGCGATCGAGGACTTCAACTCACTCGTCATGTCCGGTCTGACCATATCGTTCCGTCTCTTCAGGATACCGGTCAAACAAACTCGTATCGCCGACACCTGCTTTCACCGGAGGCGTGTACGGTGCGTCTATATCCTTCCGTGCAAGCCGCTCCCAGGTTACTTCAGCGAACCATGGGTGGTTCTTGATATCCGCCGAGCCATTGTAGAGGTTACCCAATCTCTTGGTGATATCGGCCGTGATTAACCTCGAGAGGAGGTCCTGGGCATCTGGATTGATGTATGTGGGATACTTCACCGTTCCGCGGAGAATGTTTTCATATATTTTCAGGGGAGAACCGCTATCCCAGAAGGGAGTATATCCGCACAGCATCTCATATATCAAAATTCCCAGCGACCACCTAAAACCAGGTCTTTTGTTAATATTGCTGCGCATACCTCATACTTACTTCGGAATAAGTAGTTTCGAGAACAGAAAAAAAAAAGGGCCAGAGAGGACATACCAATCGACCGACTTGTTGTAGCCCTTGTTGCTTACAACCTCGGGGGCAAGGTAATCCGGAGTACCGCAGAGTGTCCAAGTCTTGTCAGGTACCCTTTTCGCGAAGCCAAAGTCTGTTATCTTCAGATGGCCGTGACGATCAAGGAGCAGGTTTTCAGGTTTTAGGTCCCGATATATAATGTTTCTGGAGTGGAGATACTCCAACGCAAGAGTTACCTCCGCCGCGTAGAATTTGGCAACAGGGTTTGGAAAGCGCTAGCGAATCGTGTCAGTAAGATATCAAAAATAATCTTGCAAGTTACGTCCTCGCAACTGTCGTCCTGGAGTAGTCCTAGAGCTTCTTTGAAAAGGAAAGAAGAGGAAAGAAGAACTTACTCCTGACTTTCTTAAGAGTGAGAATAGTTCTCCTCCTTCAACAAAGTCCATCACCATATATAGGTTTTTAGAGTCCTGGAAGGTACCCCACAAGGTAACCAAGAAGGGGTGCTTGACCTCACCCAACATCCTTCTCTCATCATTCGTGTGTTCCACTTGCTTCATCTTGACTACTTGCGCCTTCTTTAACACCTTGATGGCGTAGAACCGGGTGTTGTGTTTTGATTGTACGAGGTGGACTCGGCCAAAGCTACCGGTTCCCAGAGTTCTCAAAATCTCAAAGTCCTGGAGCGAGTACTTGCCCTTGGTAACACGGCCTTGACCTTGGTTGTTTTGCGTGCTGGTATCCGCCCCAGTATATTGCGCGTGCTGGTTGGTCACGGCCGCCGGTTGCGAGGGCTGAGTGGCATGACCGGCAT
Organism: Scedosporium aurantiacum; assembly: GCA_000812075.1. Taxonomy (NCBI): domain Eukaryota; kingdom Fungi; phylum Ascomycota; class Sordariomycetes; order Microascales; family Microascaceae; genus Scedosporium; species Scedosporium aurantiacum. The sequence continues at coordinate 133,270 of JUDQ01000028.1, forward strand.
GCGCCTGTTGCTGTGCGCCCTGGTCGGGAGTGGGTTGCGCGGGAGGGGCCATTCCCGAAGCTGCTTGTGCCTGAGCGAGCTTGTCAGGGTCTGTCCCGGGGCTAACTGTCTGGCCGAGGTGGGTGTCTGGCTGCGCCAAGTACTGTTGCTGGGTGGGTTGCTGGGCGGGGGTTCCATGCTGCTGTGGTTGGTTTATGAGATTGCTGATGCTAGGTAGATTCTGATGTTCGGGGATCGGTGCTGCGAGGTAACCGGCCGGGTAGGCCGGTTGGGCTGTGACGTTCGACATCTGGACGTCCTCGTTGCTTGTCGAAGCTGCTACCGTTGCTGTGCCGGACGCTGCGTTGGATGCTGCGTTGGATGACGTATCAGGGAGAGCAGGTGAGGTTGTCGCAGGGCCACCGGCGGCGGCGGATGTAGGCGGGAGCGGGAATGAGGGCAATCTGCCGCCGCCAGCAGAGAGGGAGGTGGACTCGGGTGATTTAGTGGTAGCGGGAGCTACAGGACTTGTGGGCGAACTCGTCGGGTTTTCTCCGTTGCCCTCCCTGGTCCTTTTCTTCTTAAGAAAACCGAGAGGCATATGAGGGACGGTCGGGAGCTCCGGCCGAAATTGACTTAATACAAAGTGAGTCGCGATCGTATCCGCGTTGCGAGCAGGAGGCAGATCGCAGCTACTATGCAGAAATGACGAGGTAGATGGGATCGGCGGGGGCGGCGGGGTCGTCCAAGCTCCCGATCCTGACACAAAAAAACGCCTTGTCGGAGAATAGTATATGGTTTTCCGCGATATGCTAAATAACTAGCAGAGCAGTTCTTCGGGGTCTAGGAGGCTGGATAGGATCACTCAAACGCCGAGTAGTTGCGTCTTTCGTTCGTGGTGTTGGGGTGTCACGTAGACTGGAGGAAGGTGGGAGGCGGCTTCGGCGTTGGTGCTCTGCGAAAGTTTGGGGTGTTTTCGCAGGAACGGGCAGCGAAGAACAATAGCTCAGAGAAGGAGCAGGCTCATGCCAATGTGCATGCGGTCCAACAGGACATACTTCGTGGGGGTCGATTTCGCAGCTGGAGTGTGGTAAGGGATAGATATACAGTCCTTTGGCAAGACAAGGCGGGTATTGGTATGCCTTTGTTCTGTGGTATCGAGGGTGTGTGAGAGTGCCTGTGCGTGTTCGCAAAAATGGATAGGCGGCCGGAAGAAGCGAAGCTCCCAAATCCAAATACCCGAGAGCAACCTTGTCACTCTAGGCACATTCCAGCTCGATTCGCTAGATTCGACGAGACCAATTGGATAGCCGGTAAATGGCGGCACTTGTTGGAAAAGTAGTCGCAAGCAATTTAATTGGAAAATCGAGGGTTGGGGGAGCTATTGAAAGTTCGCAGAAAAAAGAGAAAAAGCTCGCAATCAGGCCAAGGTATGCAGCACTGTTCACTGACGAGCTTGGTGGGGACGACTTGGATATGATGGGAACAGGAACATGAACACAGCACTGGTTTTTTGTGTGGTCGTGTTTGAGGGGAGGGTGGGCAGTAATAGCGAGTCGCCAGTTGCCAGTCGCCAGTCACCAGTCACAGCAAGACGTGGGGAGAGCTAAAGCTGGGCTGGCGGAAGAGAAGGGGGGGGGGACAGCTGCCACGGCACAGGGTTCCGGGGACGAGGGACGAAGGAGGGGAGGCAAGCACCGGTCAATTGGACTGGTAAGACGCAGGATGCAACAATCGGCCCAAGCTTTTCGAAGAAGGAAGAACTGGAATCAATCCCAGTGTCTGGGGGACGACGACGACGACGACGGGGAAGATCCAAGCCTCAAATTGCATGTTCGAACAGGTGAACAGGTGGGCAGGTTGGGAGAGATCAATTGACCCAATGTTGGTGTATTGGCGTATTGGTGTATTCGGCTATTACCTCATAGAGGACTTTGTTAGGAGGGGGGCATAGAAAGTCAGCTTGAGGCAAAAGAACATTGAAGGCTTCAAGGTAGCAGGTAGTAAGTAGTAAGTAGTAAGTAGGACGTAGGAATTCAAAGAGTTGGTCAGTCCGGGGCGGGCTGGAAGCTAAGGATCAAGGACTGATTGCCTGTTGATGGCTACATGTAGTTTGCTAGTTTCTGGCACTGCGGGATGCGGATGCGAGATGCGAGATGCGAGGTGCGGGATGGTGGATGGAGAGGTGGATAGGTGGGTGGACGGGTGGATGGCAGATGGATCCGGTGGATGATGCATCGAATGGCTACACCTTTGAGGCTAGTTGAGGATCGGGGAATCTGAGTATCTGAGTATCTAAGTGGTTGAGTGACAGTGGACTGCGACTGCATCATTGAAGGCTGTACTTGTACTTGTACTTCAATGTTGTCTCCAACAAGAGAGCAAGAGGCTGTACACAACAATTGTACTTGACTCTTGAGGCAGGTTCGAACTGGACAGGTGTATTAGCAGGCGCAGGCGCAGAAAAGCAAAAGTCAAATTCAGTCTTGGAAACGGCAACCCGGAATCTGGCTGGTCCTTCTCAATCCAGGCCTGGGGCGGGTCTAGCAGGCTCATGGGACAGCTGGCTATGAGACCTACTTCGTACTGGGGTCCAGGGCAGGGACGGGGACATTGGACGAGCGAGAAGCTCCAAGCCGAACAAGTACGAAGCAGCAGCTTGATGCCATTGATGTTATCATGGTGCCATGGAATGTTGTATTATCTCCTACTTTCCTCCCTAGGCGCAACGAGCAATCCTTGGACCCTTGGACAATCCCTGGTACATCAATGGATTGGGTAATCAATTGTCGACGAAATATCCTATTGTAATTACTTCGTACAACGTCACAGTAGTTTGAGACCTGTGCTATGCTGACCCTCACAGTGATGTTCTTAGAATATCAATTGATCAATTGTATATAACACGGTTGGTGTGCCTATCAACTCACACTCAGACTTAAAATCCTCCGTCTTGTAGCAGATCTCCCTCATAGTAGATCTGGGGAGGTCAGGTCAGAGCTCCAAATGCGTCATGTCGTGCCAGGGCGGCACAGCACAAGGCCAGTACAGGAAACAATCGACAGCGGGGTCGAAGGTTGAAACAGTCCCCCAAGTTTGCCCCAACCCCCCAGCACGCCAACAGGCGCAAATCAGATCAAACACTCGTGACTCCAGACTCCAGACTCCAGACTCCAGACTCTACGGAGTACACTACTTCGTACCCTCTAGACTCTCCAGCTTTGGCCTAAAGCAGGCGCAGGCATGAACCATCAATTGATACGTTTCCCCGCTCGAATACTTTGTTCATCCTCCACGGCCCACCTCGCAGAATATCAGAATACGAAGTAAGTACCTGATTACCAGAAGATCGACAGTGGAGTGAGTGGGACATTGGATCGCGATGATACCTGTGCTCAATAATCCAGAAATGCGACAGTTGAGGTGGGCAAACCAAAAGGACCAGCCATTTCCAGGGAGGGAATAATTGATATCTCCAATCCAGTCCATTTGAACCTATTGTAACCAGTCCATGCGCCAAGTGCCAGCCAGTGCTACGCAATGTACGAAGTCAGAAAGGGAAACAAAAAGCACTGAGCCGCATCCCCAACATGACCCCTGGGATGTATGTCAGTCCTCCCCGATGCAGGCCCACACGAGAGAGTTGTGCTATAACTCGAGCCATGAAGAAAAATGGTCATGCCATTCGTACGAAGTAGTGAGAGCCTCTGTGGGGCTCTCCCTGATCTATTTGAATGATTTGAATGCTCTCCCTTTCGTGGGATGCCCTGCGCACAGGTACAGCAAATCGTGAGAGCTGAGGCGCTATAAGGGGGACATCCGGGACATGCTCCATCGACAGTACCGAAAATGAAGCAAATAGCTCTGACTCGGGGACGTAAAGGATGACATTCATTCATGGAACCAAGGTAGCCAATTGAGATCATGGGCAGCGGGGGCTTATAGTCTTCGTATTTGGTGATAGAATGGGTATCCTCGAGCAGGGAGCAATTGCTGCCTCAACTGGTTCGAAGGAACCCAAGGTCGACCTTACAAAAATACGGCCAGGGCTCTTTTCAGGTCGTGTCTGCTGGCAGGAGGCTTGAGCTCTTAGCATCTCGCCCTTACCGCCCCTTGTCCTTACTCGTCGACCGATGCAGAGAGCGTAATCACAACAGGAGAAAAGTCATAGTGGTATGCGTCTCAAAAAGGCTTGCTGATAATACATAACCGATACACCCTGCTCGCATGACTAGTAAAGGCCCTCCCCTTTCTCATACACATCCTTGTTTGCATCAACCAGTCCCAGAGCCTTCCATCAAGTCTAAACATCAACGGATTCCCCCCTCCAGTCACCGCTATATATAATTGTTCAGGTCTCTCAACATGCAACGTGCTTCTTCCGCAGACCAAGGGAATCAGCGCACGAGACGCGAATGGAGCTTTCCCCAGGAAGTCTTTCAGTAGCACCCAAGTAGTAGGAATGTCAATCCCGGGATATAAGCTAGGGATCTCTTCGTAAAATGGCCGTACAGTGGAACATCAGTGCTTAGGGGCAGAAGTGCAGGATCAAAATAGTTTTTTTTTTTTTTTGCATGACCAGCTGACTGACATAGCCAACACATCCCGTCCACCTCAATAATCCTTGCGCTTCTTCAGTCCCAGTTGAACAGCCTAGAATCGGTGGGACTTCTTCGACGTCCTCCACGCCGTGTAAGCGACGTAAGAACCGGCAATGACAAACAAGACGAGAATCGACTTGACCAGGAATCCGAGCCAAGAACCGCTCTTCTTCTTCTTGTACGAAGCCGTCTTCAGCGGCTTCTTATTCTTACTAGCGGTGGGCTTGGACGACTTGGGCGCGATATAGAGGTTCCTAGCCCGGATCGAGATGATGTCGTGGTTGTCGCTAAGCTCGCCCGTCTCGGCGCTGAAGCCGAGGTACGAGATCTGAGGCATCGCCGGCGGCTCATTGGTCTCGAAGCACTGCGTCCACTCGCCGTCGGCCTTGTACTGAAGCTCCAGCTTGAGGCTCTTGTCCTGGAAGTACGTCAACTTGAGCTTCGTGGGGACCTGAGCATTTCGGATGCCGCGAGCCGAGCAGCCGGCAAGCTCCGTATTCTTGCCGTCTGTCTCCTTGTCGTAGCGGGTGTTGCCGTCGCCGAACATGGCCATGACGTAGGGGAAGACTACACCAGGGCGGTTGTTCTTGTAGGTATCGAAAAATACGCCGAGTCCGTTGAAGTTATCGGCGTGGCCAAAGACGGGACCGGGAGATGCTCGCTCCTTGGTGATCCACATCGCGAAACCGTCGCCGAAGAGCTGGTTCTTGCCGTGGATCTTGAATTCGACTTCGACCTCCCAATTCGTAGCCGTGAGAGGAACCCTGGAGAAGATCCATCCTGCTTGCGAAGGTCGGTCGGACGTAAGGCGGATATATCTGTGGTAAGACTTTTGTTTAGTAGCCGTTCGATGATTTCAACGAAGCTCTCTCGGGCTAGAGGACCGAGTGCGGGTGAGTTGTGGGAAAGGCGACAACATACGAATCCGTTCGAATAATAGTGTCTCCGCCAAAGTCATACCACCGACTTTGCATATCAGAGTCAAGATATGGCTATAGATGGTCATGGTTGGTTAGTATTCGCTGTTATCGTGTCTGGGGTAGCTCGAGGATTCGTCTGCGATTTCGCCCTACCTGAACTAACGTGTGCGTTCGCAACTGAGATATTGTTAGTGAACGGATCTCCAAGGTCGGTCGTAGACCCGGACGAGTAGACAAACTTACCGCGATGCTCTTGACCTCCCCGTCAATATCTTTCGGCGAACTGGTAGAACTCTTCTTGGCCCAGGCCAACGCCGCCAGCCCAGCGGCCGACAGCCACGAGGTAAACCGCATAGCTGTTGGTCACGAGTACGCCTAGGTCTCGGTGTGAAGAGAAGGGTTAATCGTCAAAAGGGGAAAAAAAAAAAAGGAAAAGAAGAGTAAGTATAAGAGACGAAATTAGACAAGGAAAATTCAAGAGAATGAAAGAAAGGATTAGGTCACGTCCTATTATGCTGGATCATCAGTTGATGAAATCGTCTTCCCCCAAAGACGCATTCAATGGCTCCTTCTACCTGTCGCGGGTTTCCACTGCTGGTAACAAAAGCTGTCCTCTTCTACGTCAAAGCAAACTGAACTTCCGATGTTCAACCGGCCCCTTGCACCACCGACGCTCGGGGCTATAGCTCTGGTCTGTGCTTGGCTGGTCAGGCCTTGAGGCTGATCAGCGCCACACATCCACTGATATCATCGCAGACGCCTCTCTTGAGCCAGGGCAATACGAATGCTGCGCAAACAATTATTTCGTACAAGCCTAACGAGGTCGTGCCATTGGTGTAGAAATTGATCAATTCAACCTGTATCTTCAATACAGCTCGTCGAAAACCCCTGCTTGGACTCCTCCGACTTGGCGAAGGTTAAGGCCTTGTTACTGGCGGGAATCCCAAAAACTACACGTGGGAAATGCTGACCGAAACAAATGCTTCGTACTAATATGAATATGCCAAAGTTAAGAAGAGGCACCGACATTTGGAATAGAACTTCGTCGCCTCCTCAAACGAGTTTGCTTACCTTACAGTAGCGGTTTCCCAAGCCCCTTCGCGGTCTCCCTCCTTCTTATGCCCATTCTGTCATGGAGCACCCCTCCCTCGACTCTCCCTCGACTTGATTACTTTGGACTAAAATCGCCCGTCTCCACTTAAACGTCAACTTTCAGCCATCATCACAGTTTGGCAAATCAAGTCCCCCCGTAAAAGCGAGGGAGGATGAGGGGAAACGACGAAAAGTAACCATGACTTTGGAAATCCAAGTCGGGGAAAACTGGAAATATGGGGCAAAATTACATCTTCAACACCGGAACAGGCACCGCAAAAGAACGAGTCGGCAGAGCGATGATCAAATGCTAGTACTAGGCGTTGCGTTACTCCAGATACTACTTCGTAGATAGTATGCAAGAAGAAGCACAAGGGAGCGAGCGGACGGACAATCGATCACATCTTTTTCCGTCCTTGTATTGGTGAACACCGAATGGACATCAGACGTCGACGTATCGATGATGGGTGATGGGGAAGAAGCACCTGCAAACAGGCGCCCACAGACCTAAAACCACGCCATCGTCAATAGCCGCCATCCCGTAACTCGCCCTGGTGCTGCCAAGAGTACTTCGTAGCCATGCACAGATATGGTCACCAATACACCAAATCAATCAAATGGATGCCCACCCCTTTCAACCGATGAGGGCAAATGTGAATGTGCCATCGTCCACCGACTACACTACTGACTACACAACTCGGCTCTTCAAGCCCCAAAGTTTAGGCAAGCCCATTACCAAGACCGGCTAGAACAGCCCTAACGAATTCTCTGAGAACATACTTCACCTATCGAGAAAAGGTTGCGAGAGGGGGAGAAAGTTCCTCGTCCTTTGATGGCGTTTCACGAAGATGTCAAATATCCCCTTTTCGGTCAGGTAGATGCTCTGCTGGAATTTACAACGGTAACCCGAGGAAACGGATCTTATCTTTTCTTACCATATGACACTGGGATGGATGGACATGTCTAGGCACTGTAGGGCTCCCCAAGAATGATCCCTCCTGTACAATATTAACCTCCTCATTCTTGGAAGCACTTACCGGACCTAGTATCCTCTCTTTTCAATGGTCTGGCTTGCAGCAGACTCTCTCCTGCATGGGTGGCACAAGAGAAATCGTTAAAGCAAGGCGTAGATAACAGCACTACATCTCCGCACGTATTCTTCTCCCCTTGAGAGGTCATACAGGTATCAATGCCTACACCACCGTGCTTTGTAGGTCATTACCTTTTCGATACTTGTTCTCGACACTTTGTTCACGGGTACGAGGTAATACGGGAACGAGCAACACAGCACAACAGTACACTAATCATAAAATATCATAGTGGTTTAGAAGAATGGGCTATTAATAATGAAGTTCTTCCTCAAGAAGGATTGTGATCTGAGACATCCCGACGCTTTGTTTTAGAGACTAATTTTCGCACTCCATATGTGACCAGAACCTGCCAGTGCCTGCAACACGAGACGATTATGGGTTAGTGTTGGTGAGGGGCGCATCGGGTTCCCATCGTCCTCAAGGGGTTAAGGTTACTGAATCGGCTGCAGGGAAGCCAACCAGAGTGGAAGTACGGTTCCCCATCAAACCGTGCTGTCCTTCGAAAGGACTCGTAACTCGGCATTACATTGCCATGAGTAAGGAAAGGGAACTGAGATAATATTCCGGTTTATCTGTGGGGTTTCGCCATTATTTGGCGTTGGCATCAAGAAAGGACGAAGTAGCTTAGGCTACTTGTACATCCTCTATACTTTAAACAGATTGATTCTTTGCTCGATGAAGAAACCCGCTGAAGCCATCCATCAGACGGCGCAATACTATTTTTTGATACGAAGTAGAGTGGTTGACCTCGGGGCCTGACCAGATAATAATATTGTGGGCTCGTCTACCCCAGACTAAGGTGAGCCATCTCGTGGCCGCTAGGTCCCGTCCACCTGATACCGCAATAAACGTCTACTCATCCGTGACATTTTGGCCTCGTGGGAGGGGAGAATGAACAGTCGAATCTCAGTAAAATAATCCTCGAGTGTTCCCTTGATCAAAGGGACGCAAATGACTTCTGGCGCGTTTGTGGTACGACCAGGTCAGGGATTCCAGAGCGACCTTCCGCTTCCCGTGCGCGCAGCCCGCTAGAGGTGCGAAGTACAGTCTACGAGAGTATACTACAGTCTACACCCACGAAGTACCAGGGGCATCTTGGTTTAGCGGCTCAGTCAAGACAAGATGGTGCATGGTGGCGACGGAGGGCAACATTGTTGAAGTTTTGCGGGAAAAAAATTCCACTCGACTGGGCCGAAATGCGGAACGACAACTGGTTGGGGTTCTGTCGAGTAATTCATACAAGGTAAGAAGACGTCGAGAGTTGGTCCACGATACTCGAAGGTAGCTTCGCTTCTGCGACACTCTTTTTGTCAATCTGTGGGATTGGCCCTTGCGGCCCTCGCCCGCCTTCCTTCAATTTTGGGAAAATAACGTGTCAAGTGGGTGCATGTACACGTATTAAAAAAGTACGAAGTAGATGACTCCCTTAGTTGCCAATTAAGGTCTCGAGGCGAATTGAGGCAGGCCTTCAATTGCTCCTTTTTTGTGATGGGGAAAAATGGTGTTTTTAGCCGTCGCAAAACTGGGTCTGACGGAGGTAAAGTGGCAGTACAGTAACCACCGCTGGAACGGTGGACCTTGCCACCCTGACGGCGAAGGTACGTACTTGCAGCCCACACGCACACTGCACTGTCTTAAGTCACGATGGTCACCTCGGGGACAGGATCGATCCAGAGACATTGATCAATGTTTACAGCGCTGGTAAATGATCGAGTATTTTTAAATGGGCTTAGATCGTGCCCCGTTTTGATGATGGCAATTGATGGTCATGTTTCCTTGTCGAAGTCTCGAGTCCTCAAATTTCGAAGTAGCACACCATTTTCGAGACAGGGCGAAACGGAACTGGGGAAAGAGGAGAAGTGTTAAACGGATTGATACCACCTCCGTAATCTGCATGCACGTAATAATACTGGATGGAGTACGAAGTACACCGTATCAGCCAGGTTGGCCACCAGGGCTTCACACCTCCGTCAAGAAGACCGAGAATTCCAGACGCAGAACCATCACTAGCACCTTCCAGTCTTGGGTCGGTGTTAGAGAAGCATCGAGTACGGAGTCTATTTACTTTATTTCGAACTAATTTATATCTAGAAAAATATAAAAATATAAATGCTCGCATGCTGAGTTCTGTGTCATCCTTGCCATGATGCTTTGGTCAGGTCCATCCATCCAAGGAGGAGTGCATGTGGAACGGACAGTCTAAAATCTTGGACACTAACATGACGGCAAGCACGACCGTAAAAAAGACGAAGAAAAAAAGAAGACGAAGAAAAAAAGAAGACGAAGAAAAGGAAACACCCAGTCAGACAGTATCAACAGCAACACGTTTGCCCAGTAACGATTACATCAATCCAAATCCGTCTGGTTTTTGGAACGCTGGAGTAACTGAAATCCTGTCTTCCCCCCACAAAAACGCCGGGACCATCCACTAACCGTGGCAACTGTACCCTCAGCACTGGGCTGGGCTTCACATTGATCAAAATTGATCCTTTCCCTAATAATACCCATCACGCAAAGAATTTCATCCGCCCGTCGCCAGCCTAGAGCTGTTTTCCCCTCTCGCTCGCGTCGACTCTCTCCTGTCCAAACCCGAACCAGACACTGCAAAACTGCAATCGTCGACGATAACGAGTTTGCGGATCTTCCGAACCCATAGAATTCGCTTCGAGAGACTCTCTGTCAGCCCGGAATCCTCCCAGATTTACCGGTAGAGAAGGCGACTCCTCCCGAGGCTCAGCACGGCTGGCGCCCTTCCAAATTCCTCATAGCGTCTGTCCCACCCACACAACCAGACAACCGCCCACCACAGCACACAGCACCCAGCACCAAGCACAGGGGCCAGCACTCCCCCCAACTGGCGCCGTGGGCAAAACATACGGGGGGCTCCTTCCTCCACCACAGTGACCACAACAAGCACCACGCACCACAACACGCATCCTCCTCTCTCCGCAACAGGCCTTGTTCCAAGGTTCCCTTCACTGAACTCGAGAACCGCCTCCTTCCTCCCCGAACACGCACACACGCTCCTCGATAGCCTCCCTTGCCTTTTTTCTCTTCTTTTCCTTTTTTTCCTTCTTCTCGAGACCAAGATAGTAGCGAGCAGGAAAATTTCCAACAGTATTGCTGCTACCAGCTCTCAATTTCATCATGTCGACGCCGACGACTGCCACGGCAACCCTCCCCCATTACCGCCCTCACCACTACCCGTACCAGACAAGTGGAACTGCCTCATCCTCGTACCGTTCCAATGCTCTGCCACACCCTCACTCCACGACCGCAAACCCAATTCTTCAGTCCGCCTCCACAAATACGACTGCGAACAGACTCCCTCCTCCATCTTTCTCGAGCACTGCGGTTCAGTATTCTCCTACCTCGACGCTACAGAATGACACTCAATCTGTGATCTCGAACGGAAGCACCAGCGGGAACGGGGTAGTGATATCCAACGCAAGTTCTTCGCGCGTCTCCTATAGCATTGCGAGCATACGCCCCGAGACCGACTACGCCACCACGATGGCTTCATCACATCAGGCTCCTCAGCGAGAGAGGCCCAAGCGAAGACGCTCTCGAGAGCCAGACTGGTCTACATTCTACAAGAACGGCCTTCCCAAAGAAATCATCGTCATTGATGACACCCCCGAGCCCGAGCCCGCTCCTTCCCAAACACAACGCTCGGTAAATGGTGCCCCAGATGCCTACATCAATGGCACAGGCGCAGTTACTCGCCATGCGGTCAAGAAGCGAAAGCGGGACGACGAAGTCGTAAACGTCGAAGTCGGATACTACACCCAAAAATACGCCACTTCGCATACCTCCACTCCTCATGTTAATGGCAGTCTGTCTGCCTCTATTTCAACCGACCGTACCACAGTCCGCACTGCGGCTGCAACTTCCCTCTCATCCGGTTCACAGTATGACTTCGAACTCCAACTCGGACACAAGAGGAAGCGAACGCGACAGCAAGTTGCCAATGAGGCCAAACGACGAGAGGTAGAGGTTCTGGGTGATGCATACATCACATACAAGCCACCGCCCCATCCGCCGAAGAAGGCGGGCGAGGTCCCCGTCCGTGTTGTTCACGATGTGAGTTGTCCCACCATCTACCCACCCTATCTACCCCCGCATAAATACATCTCGATGGTTACTGACCGAAATTGCCTCGACAGCACACCTTCAACAAAAACGTCAAGGTCGATGACGATGACGGGCACTACATTGTGGTTCCCGATGCCGACTTGACCGACCGATGTACGTATTATCCCTCATATAACTCATCTCCCCCAGGTCAATGTGCTGATTGTCTTTTTTTTCATAGACCAAATGATCAAACTCCTTGGCCAAGGAACCTTCGGCAAGGTGGTTCAAGCCCGAGACCGACGACGAAACCGTGCTGTGGCCATCAAGATCATCCGATCTGTGCAAAAATATCGAGATGCTTCTCGGATTGAACTTCGAGTGCTCGCCACTCTAAAAGCTAACGATGAGGATAACAGGAACAGGTGTATCCATCTTCGTGATTGTTTCGACTTCAGAGGTCATATTTGCATTGTAATGGATCTTCTTGGACAGAGTGTCTTTGACTTCTTGAAAGGCAATAGCTTTGTTCCATTCCCTAACAGCCAGATCCAGAGCTTTGCTCGACAGTTGTTCACGAGTGTTGCATGTAAGTTGTTAAAAAGGACCCTTTTGTCCTACCACCATCACTGTGACCAAGCCGCGATGGCATGTTTATTCCTACCATTGCTGACTCGTGTCTAGTCCTCCACGACTTGAACCTCATCCACACAGATCTCAAGCCTGAGAATATTCTTCTCTGTGATAACACATATCAGACGTTCACATACAACAGGAAGATCCCATCCTCCTCCACAACAGTCAATCGTCAGGCAACCCAGAGACGTGTTCTCCTTGACACAGAAATCCGCCTTATTGATTTCGGCTCTGCCACTTTTCAAGACGAGTACCACTCTTCGGTTGTCAGCACCCGTCACTACCGGGCTCCTGAAATTATTCTTGGACTCGGCTGGTCATTCCCATGCGACATCTGGAGTATTGGGTGTATTCTCGTGGAGTTTTACACAGGCGATGCTTTATTCCAAACTCACGATAACCTCGAACATTTGGCAATGATGGAAGCTGTTGTCGGTTCTAGAATCGACAGCCACCTTGTCCAGACCGTGAATAAGATGGCAACTAGGAATGCCGGCAACCCGGCCGCTAAGTAAGTTGACTTTTGCTCCTCGGGCAGATAGCAGTATCTGCATCTTCTAAAATAAAACTCGGCTAACCGAACCTGTGGCCTCAGGTATTTCAAGAGGCTGAAGCTTGATTACCCTACTCCGGACACCACTCGAGCGTCGAAGCGATTTGTCAAGGCGATGAAGCAACTCAACGTACGTTTGCTGGCTTCTCCCTGCCATTTTGTCTTGGAGGTGACGACTAATGTAGTGCTCTTTTAGGAAATCATTCCTTCAACGAACCCTTTTCTGAAGAATTTCTTAGATCTTTTGAAGAAGATCTTTGTCTACGACCCGGCTCGCCGTATTACCGCCAAGGAGGCACTTCAACATCCTTGGTTCAAGGAGCCCGCCCAGCCAGATGATGGAACGGAGGCTGCAAAGATTCGAGCCGACCGAATGAGAATGGAAGCGGCTTCGCTCTCCATGGAGGCCCGACGCCTCCCACCTATCCGGTCATGATTTCCGAGTGATGGCACAGTCTTTTGATGGCGGTCATGCCAAGGCAATCCTTGCCACGGGCATTGTGTGTGTGTATATGTAAAGTATCATGAGATGACGAACGCGCCTAATGTTTCCATGGCGGCTACGACTGGACATGTCATGGTTGGCGGGACGGCGAGCAGGCAGGTCGGATGGCGGTTAAAGGGATTCCCTTTGATTTTTTTAATGACTCCCTCACTTTCTATGTTGTCATTATTTTTGTTTTGGAGCCAGGGTAACCTAGCTGTGTAAGGGTCATTGCAAGAAGTGGCCTTCTTCTTGTTCCTTTCTTTTTCTTCTGCGTTTTCAGGCGTTTTAAAGCACGGCAGTGTGCCTAGGAGGGTACTGGGAAAGGGATATCTTGCACTTAGAACATGCATCTTTGCAGAGGAGAGCCATTGAGTGAACAAAGGCATAGAGTCGAGCAATCACTCTAATCAGGGAACATTATTCGTTTTTTCTCATTCCTAGACAGGACAGGAAGGGAGACAGACTCTTGGGGACCAGGGCACACGGGGCTTTGCGTGGCCTCGATCCCCTAGTGCGCAGTTGGACTTGAGAAGAATATGATTCTCTGATGAACAATACCGAATGTGTATGGTGGACTCGGCTACTGACAGGCTGCCTTTTTCTTTCTGGAACCGCTTCCGCATCCGCGGCTTTACTCTATTTCTCTGCTCGGCCTTTGGATTTCCGTTGCATTCCGATGACCCCCCCTTTTAATCATTGATCCACCAGTTCTAACAATGCTATCTAGGAGAAACAGTCAGGACGCTATAAGCGGCCGTTCTTCCTTTGTTCTTTCACTAACCTCAGCAACAGCTTGTTTGTTCCTACTTGGCAAAGGTCGCTCCTCATTTTGCAGAAACCGGTATTAACAAAGAATAGCAAGTTTCCTTTGGCTTGGATGGCACTTAACTGAGAAGTCGTATAACATAGACATTCGAGTTGGCCCGCAGACAATGGATATTGTCCGGGGTATCTCCTCTCAGGGGCAACGCCGTTATATAAAGCATAGAATGCCCTCGCTGTGTCTAGAGCTGTTGGGTTCAAACTATTTGACTTGAGTCTTGAGAAACTCTGCGAGAATTCTACAAGAAATGGGTTTGCTGGAACGAGTTTTCTAGAACACACAACACTCATTGTTTACACACAGACACAACGTTCGCCATCAAAGCGAGGACATTCCGTGAACCCTCGTCCATCCCTTCTACACGAAGCAACTCTGCAAAACAACGTCTCAGAAATCAACTATGGCCAACTCGAGAGATCAGTCGAGGGGAACGGGCGCCAAGTACGTCATGGTCCTCGATAATCGCTCCATCCGACAACTTGCGAACCTCCTCGCCCTCCCTCCACGATGCGGGACAGCCCGGCCGTCGGGGAAGTGGTTACGCCAACAGGCAGAGCTCGTCAACAGGCTGCCTCCGCAGCTCCAGCGCCCGAAACAGCTGCTCAAACGCCTGGCTGTTAAGTTAACGGAGGCGTTGCCGACGAGCAGAATGCCGCCCGCCGCGCTTCTGTGTCCCGCGCACAGGAATTTGCATCCGTGGGTTATCCACGCTGTTTTTGACCTTCTCGTGGCGGAGGTGACGCTGCGCTGTGATAGACTGCAGGTGTACGGGGACGGCGAGGGAGACGATAACGCGGAGGCGAGGAGCAAGATCGTGGGGGAAGTCGTTGGTAGGTTGCGCTCGATAAACGCTCTTTGGTTGGATAGGGATGCGTTTCGCACGGTATTCGGCCAGCAATGTGTACACGGGAGTGAGCCGAAGCTTGCTCAGGTGGTGGGTGGGTGCGAGGCTTGCATCCTTGCATGCATCGGTTCTAGGGCCCAGGTTTTGTCGGATCTAAGGGCCAATATACTCTCGAGGGAAAGCGAGGTGGAACCGAGGTTCTTAAGGATCGTGGAGAGTTGGATCGACTGCTTCGATAGGGAGTCAGCGGCGGGGATCCGGGCGCAGAGTGATTGGACGGCAGCGGAGCTGAGGAAGGCCCGGGTGTTTGTCTGGAAGATGAGGAAGGACAGGTTGTCGAAGAGAGATAAGATGATCCGCGAGCACCGCCAACGCAAGAGGGACGAGGCTGAAGGTTCACAAAAGTCGAAGCGACGCACTGAGACAGAGAACAAGAGGTATTCTGTCCTTCCCCGCGGGTCTAACAAAGATGATCGTGATCGCTCTCAGTCTGCGGGCTCCGTTGACTCTCTCTATGGAAACGCGACCTCGCGCACTGGCGATCATTCTCGCAGAGGCGTCGAGCGTCCGTCCTTCGATGGTGATACGGACCCCCTTCTCAGCCAGGTAAGAGCCGAAGCCGAGCCGGGTCCAGAATCTTCCACGCAAGAGGCAGAAAGTTCTCAGCCGGCGAAGTCGCCTAAGAAGAAGGATGAAGATTTCATACTTAATCCCAGCGATGCGGCAACCTGGGAGACGGTAACTGTTCACACAACTGAGTTCTCAGCCCCTGTCAGCGAGCGACCAATATCAGAGATGCCCAAAAGATCTAACTCCGAAGCATCCACGTCACGAAGCCCACGCCCACATACTTTCCCCTCCTTCAGCATTGGGGATGATGGGCCTCATGCCTCCCAAGTGAGAACGGTATCTAACTCGTCGAAGAACGCCTCTCCCAAGAAGGAGGAATGGCGCAATTCAAGGCGACGAGGAGGATGCTGGGGAATTCCCCAACCGGGAGAAACGTCGCCATCCCATTTTTCAATCCCGAGCGATGACGCCAGCGAAGATTCCCTCCAACACCTAGAGATGGAGACGACCGAAAAGTCCCATGAAGAGGAGTCTCCTTCAAGTAACCAATCGTCATCAGCGCCCGAAGCACCAAGCATCCGTGATGACAACAAGCCTCGGCGACAGCACAGAACGCCTCCCCCTCCACTCCGCGAGCGTAAGAGGCTCGCGCACAGGCCCTCGCCGCCCCCCGGATTCTTCGGCCCCCCTTCAAGCTTCTACCCCGAGGGCGCCACCGCCGCCTCGAATGGTGGCCCGCCGCCAAGTAGTAGCCATCCGCCGGTAGAACGCAGGGGTTTCATGGAGGAAGAGCGGAACGCGTCTTGGCCGTACGGAGGTTGGACTAGGGGAAGTAGCGGAGACGGCGGGGGGCTGGTGGTGGTGTTTCGGGACCCGTGGAAGGCGGAGAATCAGACGGGGAGGGCGAGGAAACGGACGGAGAGCGAGGATTGGTCGCCGACGATGTTTCGGGGTAGGGACGAGATGTTCTGAGCTTTCGTTCGTTCGTTCGTTCGTTGCGGTTCATCGTTCTTGGGATTAGGTAGGTCAAGGAGGGGAATACTTGACTGATTTCTTTTTCTGATTCCTTTTTAGCTAAGGATATATTTCATCTTCACTACAGAGCCTTGGTAAGTCTTAGTCTTCTTCTTAAAGCAGTCGGACTATGAATCCTGTGGTAAGCTTAACTGCTTCGGCTTTGGCTCGGAAATTATCATTCTTTGGAATCCCGATGCTGTAGACACATATGCCAAGTGGTAAGGTAGGGAGGACTCCGTACATACTCGAGCTCTCTTTCGCCGGGCGTTTACTATATTGCCGTGGGTACCTCAAGTAGAGACCAACACAAATCACAAGAGCACCCTTCTATACTTGCTTCTTCACCTATTCAGGTTTTTCCACCACGTCATCTACAATGCGCGTTTTGTCCAGGCTCGCAAATAGCTAGGATGGCGCAAGGCCTGTCTGTCCCTTATATACTGGGCCTACATTCCCTCCACTCATACTAAACCCCCCACCCCTCGATGATCTCAGAGGGAAAGGGAATATGGCTCCGGGTTGGTGGCGGATCGAGTAATGGTATAATGTTGGATATCAAGCTAGACATCCACAAGCTAGAGAAATGACATTATCACTCGCTTCGTTTTCATCACATGCGCTCAAAACGCTGCTAAATATGTACACAGAAACACAAAAATCCCCATTGATACGCTTATTCCTCGCCTTCTTCCTCAGGTGCCTCCTCATCAGGGTACTCCTCCTCAGGCGTCTCTTCCTCAGGTACCTCGGGAGCTTCCTCCTCAGGCTCCTCAGGCTCCGGCCCCGCAGCAAAGTCCAACTTGGCCTTGAGTGGCAAATTCCTCGAGCTGCTTCCCACCCACACGGTCTTTTCATGATCGGTAATAACCCAATCCTGCAACACGACATCCCAGTTGCTCAGATCCCTCCTCGTAAGGTCCGCCTCGAACGTCACCGACTCGCCGGCTGGTATCGATAGGCGGTCGAAACCCCTGAGAACCCTGACGGGCTCGTCCTCGCCGCCGAGGGACACGTAGAGCTGCGCGACCTCTTCGCCGTCGAGATCGCCCGTGTTGGTGATGGTGGCGGTCACCGTGAAGAGTGCGTCCCAGAGGAGGGGGTTACCACCGGGCTGACCGCTCGAGCGCAGACGGGGCTGGGGAGATCCGTCGGTGGCGCCGGGCGGGAGGAACTCATCGGCTTCTTGGCCATAGTTGGGGTCTCCCGACGCCTCCTCGGCGGATTCAGCAGTAGTGAGATAGGGGTATATGAACTGCTCAATGGGCCGGACGTTGTCGGGGAAGACGTAATCGGCAAGGTCGGTGCTGAAGTTGGAGAGGATGGGCGCCTCCAAGGTCTCACCTTCTGTGGGTTTGTATTCGCCAACCCCGTTATTCTGGATCTTGATATTTGAGTACTCGAAGGTGGTGTAGGAGAGACCGAAGCCGAACTCGTAAATGGGGGCGGAGTCGGGATCCTCCTCAGAAATGCGGTCAAAGTGACGGTAATCGATAAAGACACCCTCTGTGAAGTCATCCTGGGGTGCATCCTTGCCATTGTTCGGCTCAGCCAGGAGCTTGGTGCCGTACGACTCCTCGGTAGGTCCCCAAGTGAAGGGAGTGCGTCCGGCGGGGTTAACCTTACCATAGAGGACATCCGCAATAGCGTTACCAGATTCCTGGCCGGGGACACCAGCCCATAGAATGGCAGTGATGTTAGGGCTATCATACCAGTCCGTCACAAGGACGGGTCCGGTGGAGTGGATGACGACGATGGTGTTGGGGCAAATGGATGAAACGTTCTTGATAAGTTCATCACCACCGTTCCAGAGGGTCAGGTTCGCACGATCACCCTGGTTGTCCCCGACGGCAATGTAACCCTCACCAGAATTGGCATTCACAAAGACAATAGCAGTGGCATTGTCCTGCTTCACAAGGTTCCTGGTCGCGGTGGTCTCCCAGTTGCTGAGGATACTTTCATACCTAGAGCCGTCCTTCAAGGCCTGCGCTTGCAACGCAAAATCGGGGGTAATCAGGTAAGGAAAGTTGGCCGTGCCCGATCCCCACGACATGCCGAGGGTTCCCTGATTGCAGCCACGGTCTGCGCAGCCATTAGGACCCTGGGGATTCGGGCCGGCATCTTCACCAATAACGGCGAGGAATTTGGGTTTCTTGAGCGGCAAGACCCCTTCATTCTTGAGGAGCACGGTTCCCTTGGCGGCGATTTCGCGGATGAGGTTGGCGTTGTCTTCCTGGACGTTGACATGCTGGTTAATGACTTCGAAGTTCTCGTTGGCGACGAAATTAATGGGGCCTTCAGTGTCGAGAGTCCACGACGAGAAATTGATATCAGGAAGTTCTTCGGGGCCGAGGTTGGTGTTGAACATGGCGGTTAAGATACGCAGAGCCATATCATCAAGCCGCCACGCAGGGACGGTCCCATTCAGGACGGCAAGGGTGAGGTTTGCACCCCAGAAGCTGAGGCCAGAGTTGAAAGTCGTGTCGCCGGGCATGGTCATGTCAAGGCCTGCAAGTGCGGAGGAAACACCGTTATGCTGAGCCTGCCAATCGCTCACAATGAAGCCTTGGAAGCCAAGTTCATCCTTGAGGAGATTGTTCATAAGCTTGGAGTTGTGGCAGCCGTAAGAGTTGTTGACCTGCTGGTAGGAGCACATAATGGCCCCGATGCCGGCACGAATAACATCGGCGAAGGGCCACATGTAGAGTTCGTGCATGGTCTTGTCGTCAATATTGGAGGACATTGACTCGGAAATGTCATGGCCGAAGCGTTGTGCTTCTCCAGCCTGTCTGAAGCGCTCTATATTTTTGTTAAAATAGCCGTACGGACACCGTCTGTTTGTAAATGTTAGGAATAAACACACCTTGCTCGTTACCAACGAAGTGCTTGGCACATGCGATCACTCCGGCACCGCGGATTCCCATAGCAGACTCAGCCATTGCCACGCCAGTTAGATATGGATCCGGAGAGAATCCCTCCCAATTTCGACCACCAGTAGGGATTCTGCCTATAGGTCCGGCCACAGGGGCGAGGAGGATGTCAACTCCCTTTCCCTTGGCCTCGAAACCCATGGCGCGCGCCCTTTTGTTGATAAGGACGCGATCCCAGGTGGCCGCGGTGAGCTGGCCAGAAGGGTATACAGAGTTATAGTCAGTGAAGCGGATGCCGGCTGGGCCGTCCTGGAGGCAAAGTCCGCGGAGGCCAAGTCGAGGAACAGAACCTGTGTTTCCCACGCATCGTTCGCCCTGCCAGCTAAGTCTCCGGTGTGAGCAGTTGCTAATGCGTGTAGGAACGGCGAAACACTTACCCAACACCTGTAGTCAAGTTGACCTTTTCGGGGATAGACATTTCGGCAACAATTTCCCTCGCCTTCGCGTACATGTACTCTACGCCCTCGGCGAAACCATTCATCCATGGCGACGGATAGAAAGGAGGGGAATAGGCGAGTTCATCGCGTGGCGCCACCTGAGTAGGTTCTTAGCTGTATATTCGAACGTATAAAAAGAACAAGTCTTGAGGTCTAGCAACTGCCCAACTTCCGTAATCTAACGTAATTGGGGCCAGAATGGTGCATAGGGATGACGGCAACATACCTTGGGTGTCGTCGCCGCCTCGCCGCATGCCGCAAGGGCAGCGAGAGCGGAAACCAGACCGGCCTTCATGGCTACGGGGGGGTATGATGACGTTAAGAGTGCGCGTATCCGGTTGACTTGGTCGGTTTTATCCACTGCTCAGATGAGCCAATCCCTTTGTAGTCTCAGAACGCCGTCCGTAGTTGTTGACCCAAGCTCGTCGAGACCAATTGAGTGCTCAAGGGTATAAGGGAGGGCGCAACGAGGGAGAGCAGAACCGGCACTTTAAAGGGAACACCTGAAAAAAGGTCCGCGGATGGGGGAAGGGAGCAAGGTGTGCTTTAATATATCGATTCACAATAACCTTCCGCGGCTGATGTGCCGCATTGGGGGGGGGGGTTGTAATGTCTGGTGCGTGTAAGTTGGATGAAGTGGGAGGGAGACTGATGGGCCACAATTGCAGGGGAGACAATATGACAATAATAATGAATGGCACACGTGGATTTGAGCGAGGAAGGTAAGATCCAGGTAATTACCCTGATATCATAAACGTGCCTGGCATCGGTCGTCAATGCAAAAATTTGTCGGCACCTTTGTAAGGTGGAGAGTGGTCGTATATATAGATTTATATATGTGTGTACTTGTCTATATCAAATGTTGTATAATGGCAATGTCCGGATAGAGGCGGACAGACAGAATAAAAGAAGCACGGAAGGATATTTGGTGATAATAATTGCTACTCTAAAGCGGGACACGGAGGAGTACAGTGGAGCTCGTGGAAGCGGTAGTGGAGGGTGGAACTGCAAGTCAAAGTGCGGAGGAGTATCTGTCGAGGTCTCGGCGATTATCTGGCTCGGTTCGTCTACTTGGTATGTCCGCCCAGAGGTCCGACATCTGAATCACAGCACTTGAGCGCTTGGCGAGGCTTGCTGAAGCTAGGAAATCCCGGCGACTGCGGATAAAAAACCCATGATACTGTAGTATTGGAGTGGCCAGCAGCAGCTGTTGTAGTAGCAGTACGGAGTAGTAGTAGCAACGAGGTTGGAATACGTGGAGTGGGACGCAAGATTTTGATGCATCAAGGACGATTAATGTACTCTGTCCGTCCCATGGAGGAGCGGACAGTCCGGCTCGTTCTAGTCCTTAGCTCGTAGTGCTTGGAACGGATATAATCTGGACTATGTATGTACTTTGTACGAAGGATGAAGTGAACATGATAGAGATCGACGTGGTGGCATGGGCGTGGCAACGGTTGTGGCACCCGCTGGTTCCTGGGCTTTGGATCTACTCAACAACTTAGGTACACCCTTGGCGAGGCCAACGCTCAACAGCCATCGATGATTCTCACATGCGCAAGTATAGATAGAGTGATGGTGCTGTACTGGTTGGAAGGAACGATGGCGGTGGCGTGAGTGGCTGCGGAAGTAGCTCTGCTGCCACGGTCAAATGAAGTATTACTCCATCCTTGAATACCTCACAAGATACGGGAAGGAGCACCGAAGATGCCGCATCCCACATGCCCGATGTCCGATGCCCAATACGCGCTACGGTCGACAGTAGCTTCCCATCTCGCATCTCGGGTGGGGCCTACACGTCATGCTTTGTAGATATCAAGGTTGCGCTTTTGTTGTCGTTGTTCAGTTGCCTGAGGAAAAAGACACTTGATCAAGCAGAGTCTCGCTATAAACTTGCATTTTGACCTCGGGGAGATTTCCAATCCAAGCCTACGAAGTAGCATCAGCGATCTTGAGTGTAGCTTGCACACGACTTACTCGGTCGACAAACACACACTGGCTCGCTTCACCCATGCAGCTCGACTTGCGGATGCGGGGATGAATGGACGAGTGGATGAATGGTAACCAACGACATCTGGGGATCGACCATCTGCCCGGCGTGGAGCCGACATTAACACCAATCCTAACGACGCTAAATCCTAGTTTAGATCCCACCGCAATCTTGATTAGTCGCCGTCCAGCGTCGAGGAGATGGGGAAGAGATCAATTGATGCATCTTGGCCTTGGTGTCAGGTGTTGTACAGCTGTCCCCGCCACGAATAAACCCCCGACTGCCACCGGCCGGCGCTGACCTGTAGCCTGCATTCCAATGACATGCGTGGTAAGAGCAGGAGAAAAGCAGGAGAAAAGCAAACGTTCTACTTCGTAACACCTACACCGAGATGGTTACCAAGAAAAGGAAAAAGGCAGAGGCGCGACCTTCCTTTTTGCTCCTGTTGTGGTGCCCCGACAACTGGAAAAGGGCCGATCGGCGGATCATCGCCAATAAATAACCTCTAGAACATGGCTTGATCCCTACAAACTTATGCAATCACCAGCAGGGAGCGGAGCTAAACTACAACAACGCGGTCAACACATCAACAGAACAGCAGGCAGCAGAGCTCGCTCGGGCTTGGATTTACTTTGTGCATGTAAGTTTGCAAAGCCATGTGCGATGCCAAGGGAGAGTTTTCAATATTTCTACCATGAACATCACTTCGGACTTGGGACGCAATGGGCATACACCCACTGTATGTCGATCCGAATCGAACCAAGATACACCGGTCCACTAAATTTACCTCTGCGACGCCTAACTCGACAGCTGGCTTGCGACGGGCCCGGGAAACAGACCTTGTCTTGGCGCGTTGGATTTCTCGGAGGCTTGTCGGTCGGGACTTTTGCCCCGGACATAGGATGCGACCCTACTGCCGAGCACTGATGCCCTTTCCCCAGCATCGTCAAGTTAAATCCTTGGTTCATGGAAAGCTGGTCGCGAAGATGTTCACTCATCTTCCGATTGACTCGGCCATGCTACATGACTCGAGATCTCTCATATAACGTTACATGTCCTCGATCCATGGATATCATTTGTTCAATCCGCATAACACAACCTGAGCTCACGAGGCCGAGGATTGAGTGTTTACTATGAGTCGGAAAATGCAACGCGCCGCTTGACCCGTATTCCTAATTACCCACGCCTAGCTAGCCCGAGGCCCTCACTTCATATTTTTCCAGCTTTTGTCCACGGGTCGGCACTTTACCCGCCTTGACGTCAGATTCACGACCGGCTTTTCTTTTTCCCTCATGTATTCTTTCGTTTCTGCAAGTTGGGGTCAGTTGGGGTCCGGAGAAGCCGGCTTCCGTAAAGGTCCCTCGTTGCATATATACGAAGTGACTTCCAGGAGAACCTTCTCTCGCAGCTTTGTAAAAGGATTGCGTATCTAGATAGATAAAGTAGAAACAGCGCTATTGTCGCCTCAGAACGCGCCGTTGCATGATTTTTAGAGCTTTCGCGTACATTAATCCCGCTGGAAAGAAGGGTGGAAGGCTCCTTCGCCGACGCTCAAAAGAGACTTGTTTATAAGACTATCTTACTTGGCATCTGTTTGGTCAATCGGCAATCTCACGAGTATCCACCACAGCCCAGATCCATTGTACGAAGTAAACATTGATGACCGTCCAAACCTCCCGTCTGTACCAGTTAAATAGCTATTAAGACCCAATCGTATACGGGCTATGAAAAGACTCCCTTACATTACCGTGTCCAATATACTCTTAATTCCACTTCCGCTTCTCACCTAAACGGCGGCCCCCCACGTTCTTTCGATGCGAGGCATGCTCCACCACTTACAAAACTACCTCCTCGATTCTCATCTTCCGCTTAGTACACGTAGGGAATGATCCTCCACTTGACCCTCCGCCTATACTCAATCCAGTCATCACCATACTTCCTCAAGCACTTCTGGTCATCCCTGCCATCACGGTGGATGAGCAGGACGCCAAAGTAAAGGACATAGAAGTACGTGAACAACATGCCCCAACCCCTCGCGACGCCCTGGACGACCTCCCTACCGTCGGCCATGACAAACGCGCCCTCGGCACCGCTGCCCGCCGCCAGGATCGTGTATCCAGCGATGCCGGTCGGCAAGCTATACGGCCAGGCCTGGATCCAGTCACCGAAGTAATTGATGTGGCGCGCCGTGCCCCACCAGCCCGTGACGAGGAGCTTGCTGCCCCTCTTGGTCTGGATGTACTCGAGGTGCGATACGCGGGGGTCGTTGGGGTTGGTGCGGAAGAGATTCTTCTCGTTGTTGGAGGAACGGAAGATGTAGTAGCCCGTGCCGAGCACGGCGAGCATAGCCGCAATACCGGTGGGACCAAGGGTGACCGGGTAGATGGAAAGGTAGCGCGTCTGGGTCGAGTAGAGGAACGGCACCCAAGCGATGTCACCGAAAGACAGCATGAAACCGAAACCATCCATGGTGATGTCAATCATGGTGAGGATAGACGATTCATTATACCATGAGTCGATGATATAGAGGGACTGGATACCTGCAATGAAGGCGATGCTGTCCGTGATGTAGCCGTAGTTGCGGTACTGCTGAGCGACCCAGGCGGCGTTGAGGAGGAGCCAACCGAGCAGGCCTGGCCGCAACTCGAACCAGACCTTGATATCTACCTCGCCGATGATGGGGAGCGTGACGCGCGGGTTGAGCTCGCGACCAATATACCAGTCGTACATCATGTTCCCCGTCTGACCACCGGCTGCGAGCTCGCGCATCTCCTTGTTACCAGGTTTGACGCTGAAGCTTCGGATGTAGGCGAAAGTCGCGAGGAAAGTCGCGAGCAGAAGGTTAGCCGTGAAGATCTGGAGGTAGTTGTCGCTGATGTAGGTCCAGAGTATAAAGTTGGCACCGGATTGGACAGTACCAGCCACACACACGGCGAGGATGATCAGGTGCGATGTGAAGGCTAAATACCAAGGGATTAGATTTATGAATCACAACAAGCGAGCGGCTAAGGGAGAACAGCATACCATTGAACCGGTAGGTGAGGCGGCCACCGGTAGCCAGCTCCGTGCCCTGAACCTCGCTCGCGGGGAGGATGCCGTAGAGCAGGGCATTAACTAGATAGTAGGCCAGCACATAGAGCGTAACGTTTAGATCGAACAAGCCGAGAATGCCATCCTCAGGCCAACCGACCTCACGCTTCAATTGGCCGAGATCGAGGTTCTTGGGGTCTAAGAGCGAGGGAGCAGGGCAACCCGAAATATCGTTACAAGCGAAAGTGAAGACATAGAGCAGGATCGGGAGACCGAAAGAAATGGCAGCGGCACCGAGACTAAGAAAAGACAATAAAGTTAGCGCGACTAGAAGCAATTCGGAAAAGGCACTAAACACCTACGGTCCGCCGAATTCATAGCCCTCGTGCACCGGCGCACTCACGGCAGGTGTCTTGGACTTGGGTGCCATCTCAGCACAGGTTTTGTCCCAGGGGTATGGGAGCTTCCGGACAATGGATTTGAGGACTCGACGATACCGCTGGTGAAGGTGGAAGAGAAGGAAAACACCTGGCTATAACCAACAAACCCCAAGGCCCGAGGAGTTAATCCTTCCTTTAAAGAATTGGGGGGGGGGGGGACACGGAGATGGTCAATTGCAGCTTTTCGAGCAACCGGGTCTCAAGCTTCCGGATGAACTGAGGGCGGGACAGGGATACTGCTGCAAAGCCTTATGTAATAATAGTCGGCTTCATGAACAACCGCGAGTGCGACGCATCTTGGCACCAATTGACGCGGAGCAACAATCTAACCGACCTGCGTAGCAGCCAGCACCCGGGTAGAAATAGCTCCGGTGGCAGTAAAGAGAAAGTTACACTTCGATTAATCGTGAAACACTGATATTTTGAGATATCAAGAAACAGAAAGACATATTCAGGAATGATATGTCACGTGACTCAAGACTGGACTGCAGCTCTGACAACTTAGGTAAGGTTCGATTAGGAACAAGGGAAACGACGACTGGGGCAAGGCTGACTCCAAGCTAGAACAAGGGGATCCAATCAAACTTCACGGAGTTTGCACGATCCACATCATCACTTCCTTTCCCAAAGCCTCATCCTCTGACGTGTGCTCTTTCTGTAGAGCATCAACAGGTTGAATTGACTGCTCTTCTTTCTGCTTTCTTTTTCATTTGTGCAGCGCAAATTTGTGCGACTTTGACAAAGAGACCCAGAATGCAGAGGGGGCTGTGCTGAACATCATCTCCGCAAACTGGAGGCTCAACCCGAACACTGAATCATCGACCATCTCGTCTGTACACATCGATCGATCTCCCCCATTTCACCATGCGTCTTCCCTCAGCGACACGTCTTTTTCTCCTTTTAGGGCCGGCGCTGCTACCGCTTGTCTCGGCCGACTCGACGAGCACCAGCGAACCCGTGCCAGCATGCACCGCAAGCGGCGGTTCTGCGGGGATAGGTGGCTTCTTCGATCTCCGACCAGACATTGCGGTGCCCCCCGATGACGAAAAGAAATCGAAAAAGAGGGTGGTGACGACCGATTACCATGCGAGCGGGTTCGACTACAACTACAACTTCACACTAAACATCTGCGCCGCGGTGGTGAAGCCCGTGAAGGATGTGGTTGGAGTGGAAAAGTCGTCGTGGCAGAACGTGAGCGCATACTACACCTCCGACGATGGAGATATTTTTTCGATAGGGTAAGTCGCGGGGATATTCATGTTTGATGGAATTGCAATGAAGATTGCTTCAAAACAATGTCTCACATTTGCATTACAACAGACAAGAGTCTATGAAGCTACAGACGAGAGGGCGGAAACTCGTACTCCAATACAGCGGCGGATCGCCGTGCGGCAAAAAGTCGAAGACCAAGCGAACGGCTAGCTCCGTCCACGAGGGAGCGACATATAGATACGAGGACTACACCGATGAGGATGAAGTGGACCTCGATGGGTCCGTCACGCCTACTCGAACTAAGGACGACAAGGGTGATGACGAAGACGACGAGAAGGAAGATAAGTCGAAGAAGGGAGATAAGAGGCGGAAGTCGACGACGATTTCTTTCCTCTGCGACCACGATCCGCTAGCGACCCATGCTGCCGTTCATTTCGTTGGTTCTGACCCCGATGAATGCGCTTACTTCTTTGAGGTGCGGTCCCAGCATGCCTGCATCGCCGCAGAGCCCCACCATCCGGGAACGATTGGTCCGGGTGGGGTATTCGCACTCATATTTGGCATCGCGCTCGTGGTGTATTTTGCCGGTGGCATCGTTTACCAAAGGACCGTTGCGCACGCACGTGGGTGGAGGCAGCTTCCCAACCACAATATCTGGCAGGGCATTTGGAACTTCATCTCGGTATGTTATTGGATTGATATTCCTAGGGAACTGAGAGCTAGCTAGCTATCAATTGTGTTTCTGAAGGATCTGCTAACCCGTCTGGTCCTAGGACTTTTTCATCATTGGCGTGTCTTCTTGTGCCAGACTCCTTCCTGGTCGAGGAGGTGGATACAGACCCCTTTCGAGATCTCCTACGAATTGGCGGAACCGGGACGATGAGAATAGGCTCATTGACCAGCTCGACGAGGAGTGGGATGATTAGACTTGGCCGGCCAGTGTTTCAACTATAAACCTATTTTCCTTTTTCTTGTTCTGTTTTCTTGGTCATAGAGTGGCTTTGTTTGGGCTGGGGCTCTGCGAGGGCGCATAGGGTATAAACACACACAAACACACACGCGCGCAGACATATACACCCACTGATTTTGACATCGTTTATCATTTGTAAAATTAGAAGGCGGGGCTCTCTTCCTTAACTGACTGCATATGTAGCCCATCCTTTTTGGGTTAAGTTTCGGTGTCCTTATCCATGCCAGTCTTTCATGCATTGATCCAATCTTCCCTTCCCCCCTCTCAGCGTCGTCTCATGAATTCTCCGTCCATGCTCCTCCCAGTCCTACTTCGTCCATGTGTTAGGGAGGTGTATTCGACACGTGTACAAGGATGCGTGAAATCCCTCGTGCCAGGGGGGGCGATTCCTCCCCTCGCAGAACGCAGGACGGAAACGGCTAGGGCTCGCTCACGGTCCTCCCTTCCTTCCTCCTTAGCTTGTGATTTCCATACCAAGGGGTAAGGGGGGGAGGAGGGAGCGGGGACAGTTTCCCGTCAGGTCGTTGGCTTGCCTGCCCATCATCTATCATATCGAGAGGACGTGCTCACGATGCGGCCCAACGGACGAGATGGCGTGCCACACGTGAATTTGGACATGGTCAAATAGGGAGCGATGGAGTGTACAGACCCTGTCTAGCCTGGCTGGGCACTGCAGCGGTGGTAGGATTTGGCGTTCTGGATTAACTTGATGCTTGTCCGTCGGTCAAAGTAGCGTACCAAGTAGTGTCCACTATTATGCCTGTTGGTTCCCCCTTCGAAGGAGGGGTTAATCCGCGCGGGGGCTCAGGAAGCTGCGGAAACTGAGGTATATAGTGGAGAGGGGTGGGTGTGGTGGGGGTGGAGAACGTGGATAACGACACTACGAGCTACTGCGTCGATCAAGGGATCGTCCCGAGATCAATATCAAGATGTGAAGGGGTTAGTATAGTGTACACCTTGTGCGCACTATGTACGGAGTAGGCATGAGGTTGACGGGGGAGAGGAAGAGGGGCAGGCCGCAAGCAGGATTGAGGGGGTTCTGCAGTCCGACGATCGCCACATGATGCACTCTGCAACGGCGCTGCTTGGCTACACTAGCCTGGCTGCCAACGCTGATTACTCCTCGTGCCCTCAGAGTATTGTTTGATGTGGTCGTTGATTTGATGTTTCGTATGTGCTGGGCTGTATGCCTTCGTATGAAGCAAGGCGTGGCTGCAAGCTCGAAGCTCCCAGCTCTTGAGATGAGACCTTGAGGGCTCATCCGAAGTACTTCTAGTGCATAAGTTACTGTTAGTTACGGGCGCGGGGCCAGCACAGGCCCTCAAATCATTTCAAATAACAATGGAAGCTGCACTGGTGCTTTTCTTGATATTATCTGGGTGCACCTACTACGTCTACACGACTGGATTCCAAGCCAGCCCATTCCTTCCGAGAATCCAAAACCGAGGTACAAAGGACAACACAAACCAGTAAGTGCATTCTTGACGTGATGTTCTACTAGTGTATACGAAGTAGTTTCCTTTGGATTTCTGATCAATAACTCAATATCCTCCTTCGTAGGGCACTCTCGGAGTTCCATTGGAATCAGACCAAGCTGATTGGGTTTCCCCCTCCGCCACGTGGAAACGAAACCCAAACGAAACCCGGATTCACAGAGTCAGGCTAACGAGCGTGAACGGAATACAGGCCCAGCCACCCTGTCCCATGTCTATATGCGGCTGACTGTTGATGCCACATCCCTGGCTCACCCTGGGAGGCGCCTATCCCAAGTCGGCCGTCCCTATTCCTTTCCGATCTTAGCACGCACTAACACCAATCCTGCTTGTGTCCGCACTAGCTCGATAGAGCAACTGAGCAACGGACCGAGCTCACACGCCTGCTAACTCGCCAACTCGCCAACTCTGAGCAAGTAACACGGAGCACCCAACTAAACTACACTATCCCACCACTAGCATTGTTTGTTAGCTAAGAGTAAAGGTCCGCCCGCCCTCTCGAAGCTCGTTATCGGACCTGCGTGGATCTTGGCCTCATCCCTCATTGCTGCCCAGTGCTTCTCCGTCAAACCAGTCCCTTGCATACTCCTCGCAACAGATGACCTGTGAAGCACAGGGGAAAAGGGGGATATTATGGGCATTATGGCGGAATTACGCTTGCAAGGATGGCTACCCACACAAGAGGCTCGAGCTTATTGTGATGGGACGAAGATGGACCCAAACCAAACTCTTGAGGATCGACGCAACCAAACAATTGAGAGAGGCAAGTCAAGGGAAGCCTGCTCAGAATTCAATATTCGCCACAGCAAGATCTCTCTCGAGCCGAGAGAGCACAGTTGGGCCTCACCTCACACATCCGTGCTCTAGCGAGGCAAGACATCCCAGGAGCAATCAGTAATATGGCTGGCCCCCTCGTCCCTTACTCCCCTGCTTCGTATTCCTTGCTCTTGGACGAATGCCCCTTCTTCATTACGCCACACTGCCCTAGGTCAACGTGAACCCTGCATACAGTAATGGAGACCAGCAATGGCAGCATGCTGCGACGACGAGGTCCACTACACTCCACTACTGTACGAAGTATTACAAGATCCACTCCGAAGCACAGATCACTGCTCAGTAGTTTACGACGAGAAGGAAGCATCGCATCCACGCCGAGGCCAGTTCCTTGCTCCCGCAGCTGTCCTGTAAATCTCGCATCCAAATGCCCAGGAATCCCGCCCCTTTCCGCTTCGGTGATCCCCTCAACGCTACACTACCATCAACGCTCGGACGTGCATCCTCCATGCCCTCCAGCAACCAAAGATCCACACAATCTGCACTTTCACCAGCACCAAACTCGCACGCTGCCAATAATATATGGTCCACCGGACGAGGCTGGCCCATCGCGTGCTGTAGGTCATACTCTAGTGCGTGTTCACTAGACCGCTATAGGGAAAGAAGACGAGAAGCTATCCACATCCCCACAGTTGACACAAAGAACCCAGAGTCCCAGACCAAACCGAAGAGGACAGGTCCTGCGGTTGATCGGAAACGCCCAAGCCTACTCGCTCTCGCTGGTGTGTACTTCGTATGTGTGGCAGTGTGCTACAAATCACGAGCAATTAGCCGCTTGGTCAGTCGTGATTTTGGAGGGTGGAAGTTACATCGACTAAACTCCCACATATCCGAGCTGAAAGCACTAAGATACTGCACTAGTGTAAGTAGGAAAGGATATACGGACATCACCAACAATAACCCCCGAGATTACGCCCCCCGATCATCGTCCCGGACGCCACGAAACAACCTCTCGCTTCTCTTAACAAGACTTCACATCAGAAATGAAGGCCAGGCATCGATGATGTGGTTTGGTTTCAAGCGTCGCCATTTCCTCTGGGATTTCCTATGTCTCTTTCCATGCCCATTCAATGATGTGTGCTAATCATTGGAGACCCATGTCCCAAGACTACACGACTTCGTACTTCGTAAGTTCCTCAAATCCGACTCGAGACCTCCCTCCCAGAAACATGTTTCCGCCGATCTTATATTCCCCACATATGCCCCTGCAACCTGCATCGTACCCTGCACGCTCCCTTGGCTTCGTTTCGATACCCATACCAGACCAGACCCTGCCTCTTGGGTGATAACGTGAACCAAACTTAGCCCGGACCCGGGACCAAGGGTCCTTCTTCGAGGCACCCCCAATGACCCCCTCCCGTCGCCAGGTCTGGCCTAGCCCATGTCGCTCCTTAAGCTTGCAATCCCCCATCCACTCATACCTCTCTGGCCGGTGGTATATTACTTCGTACAGCTCTCCCTTTCACCGCCTTCGAAGTCATCCCCAATGTCTAGGTATATATAGATCTACAGGAAGACCTCCAACATCTCCATCGAATTCCTCAATGCTAGCACCACACGTCTGTCACTTCTGACACAACCAGCAAGAA
This sequence comes from Scedosporium aurantiacum, assembly GCA_000812075.1. Lineage (NCBI taxonomy): Eukaryota > Fungi > Ascomycota > Sordariomycetes > Microascales > Microascaceae > Scedosporium > Scedosporium aurantiacum. Next base: position 164,879 of record JUDQ01000028.1, read on the forward strand.
ACGACTAGTTCCAAACGTCTTTTCTTCTGCTCTTCGTCTCCTAGATATTTATTATTCTCTCATTCTTCTGTCATCACATTCTGGTCTCTGGCCGACATCTCCGGTTTAACTTGCCACCGGCCTGTTCATCCACAAAAGATCAAACCAAACCATCACATCCCATCTCCAATCTCCACACAGCCACTTCAACCCGCCATTCCGCTTCCCTCCCGCTCGCTTACTCCCCTAGTGAGCACTAAATCTTGCTTTCCCCCTTTTTTCTCCGAACAATCACAAAGCACGCCTTGAGCAGCACAAAACAAACTACCACAACTATGCTACCCCCCCTCTCCGTTCCGGCCGATATGCATTCGAGCCCCGCGCAGGGAATCTTCAGGATGTGTGCGAGGAAGGAAGAGGGCCCGGCGAAGGGCGGCGGTCACATCCTCCCTCGAGGCACGGCCGTCGACATCTTCTGCCCCAGGTGAAATGGGAAAATACGGAAGAGTCAATATTTTGACAATTATCCACATCTCGCATCTCGACGAACAATCGATGAAAGAGTGGGGTCGGGTCTGGACCCTTTTTTTCAGCTCAGCTGGGAAAGACGATGCCACTGGATACAGTGGATATTGTCTGAGCTTGGAGCCCAAAAAATTGTGGAAAAGCTAAGAAGGGGAAAATGAAGACCGAAGTTCAGGGACCCACAGGCGAGCCCCAAGACACTGGAGACGGGAAAGTGGCGTTGTCGTGTCTACGCTCTCCAAGCCAAGAACGTTTCGCTCTCGCCGTCTCTCTCCGGTCCCAACAATCCGGAAGACGCTTGCCGCCTGCACAACTTCGCAAGCCCACCTAACGTCCACCAAAAAAAGACTCGGGTCTAGAGCCGACAATGCTGTGGGGTTTTACTATTTTTTACCCCATTTTTATTATTATTCCCTTGGCCGATTCCTGCCACTAGGAATGCCGCGATGCTTGCTTCCGAGGGAGAGAAGGAAATTGCAGAACCCAGGCTGGGAGAGAGAGGAAGACGGGGCTGGCTGAGCACCGGGAGCCATCGGGCTGATGATACCCCTACGATTTTTATGACCCACCATATCACGAAGCAAATGAGCTGGTTCAACAAGGCGCAAGGCGTTTCTATTTTTGCGAGGAATATAAAATTCTATTTTTTTTTTCAAATCTCATTTTCGAGGTGATACATCACCTCTGCTTTTTTAGTTGTGTTTTTGTTCAGTGGTATATTTCAGAGCATACATACATCAATCTATGTACACTAGCACACCGATCGATATACATCAGAATTCGAAAATGTTACTCGTTCCAACATCAGACAAACAAAAGGGGGCAAACGTCGACGAAAAAAAGAGGAAAGGGCAAATGTACCAAGCGCAGAGAAGGAGAAGAAAAAGAAAGAAAAAAATATCATTTGCCATGCTTTAAAAAGGACAGCCATCGATCCTCGACAAAACTTTGCAAAATGATACGACAACGCTTCACTTCATATCGTCTTCCAATGCAGGCCGTCAAGTCGTTGAGGAAAGTTTTGTATGTAACATAACATAGAAAAAAAAAAAAAAAGGAAAAGAAAAA
>JUDQ01000280.1:0-46200 GCA_000812075.1 Scedosporium aurantiacum
TTGGTAGTTTGCAAGTGGCGGTGGAGGCCGGCGAGGAGGAGGATGAGGAGGACGAGGCAGTCTTTGCCGCCGTTGTAGGACATGGCGAGTTCTTCGGGTCTGCTTCCAGAGAGAGAGAGTTAGAGAGTTGGATTTGGAGAAAGAGTTAGACCTAGCTGGAGGAGGGCATTTCATGGTCATCGAAGGGGGCGCGATGTATGTGTAGAGCATGCGATATATGACCCCATGAGCCGCATGAGTGCTGCTACTCTTTGGGAGGAGAAAGGGAGGGTGGGATCAAGGAAAAGGGAAACCAACCCCCCCCCCCCCCCCAAAAGGAAACATAGAAAGAAGTATTTTCCGGCAAAATTAACGTACCTATACCGTCGCAGAGCCTCAGCAATGACATCCATGGACTGGCGAACCTTGTCCTTCACATCCCTCAATAACTCATCCTCGGTATCATCTTCCAAAAACCTCGTAACCTTCTCATCCATGGCGGCGCACACCCTCGGCAAGTCATGAAGAGCCTCCCCTTCCTCCTCGCCATTCACCATGGCGCCCTTCGGTGGCGCGACGCCGACGGAGACATCATCCTCGACGGCGGCGACGGTGGGGGTGTCGGACGACGAGATGGACGTGGCCGTGGTGGTGACTACGACTTCCTTGCCCGATTCCGCAGGGCCGGTCGGGGCAGCCACAGGCATGGGGACAACGGATACTGATACGGATGTGTCGGCGTCGGCGGATAGGATGACGGCCTGGTTCGCTGAGTGCGGCTTGGAGCGCTTGGAGAGGGGGGATCGGAGGAGGGACCGGATGGATTGGAGGGTTGTGTTGAAAGCCATTAGGTGCTAGCTGGGCTGGGGTGGCTGGAGAAGGGGGGTTTTGCTCTTCTTCTTTTTCTCTCCCGGGGAGGTGTGCGGGTGAGAGAAAAAAATGGGAGGCTTGGGGATGAGAGGTGGTTTCGCAGCCGCGGAGAAGCTGCGAGGTTGGGGAGGTGGACGGGAGGTGGACGGGAGGGGGCGAGTAGAAGGGGGAGGAAGTGTGGATGTGGATGTGGATGAGTCGGACTTTGGGCGGTGACGAAGCCGAAGCTGGTGTGGAGTGTCGATGTGGAGGGGCAAAAAATTGCAGGCGCGGAAAAAGAGGTAGAAACCAAAAAAGGGAAAATTGAAGGAGAACAGGAGACAGTCCAAAATGGGGATATAGTTGACAAGGAGAGGAAGAAGTTGTATCAATTGAACAAATTTGATGTCAAGCTCTAGGGAAAGGAGGGGAACGAACAATGGAAGGTAAATTAAATTCGAATCCACCTTATTTCTAATCGGACAATGGGACCTTGAAGAATGGAGGGAAAAGTGGGAAAGAGAAAAAAATAAACTTAAAAATTGAAAAAGAGAAAAAGGCCCCCCCAAAAAGAGAGGAAGCCGAGAAGATGGACGATGTCGTATCGGATCGGGAAGCAGGCCGTGTTCCGGAACCAGAAGTACTCAATCCGCACTCATCAGCGAGAATGATGGATCAATTATCTAACTTGTCGGGAGGAGGTCCTCGGCAAAGCGCAGAGGCAGAAGAGACTGGACTGGGTCCGAATCTATGAAGTAAGACTAGTTTACGAAGGGCGGTGGAAGGATGTAGAATGTATACTGGAATTATACTAAAATGTAAAAAGAGGGATTGAGGAGTCCCGTCTTACGAAGTACTCCAACACCTTCCAATGTTGTCCTACAAAGTATCGCGATTGACGATTTGAGAATTTTAGAGGCCTTTCGGTCGTGCCTTCTGCCGTCGAGCTAAAGGAACGAGGAACGAGGAGCGAGGAACGTGAAATGTGGAATGGGTCAGAAAAGAACTGAACAATGATATCAATTGGATATTTTGATATTTTGAGACGGCCCGCCCATCATAAAATGGATGCTATTTCAAGGTACAGCAGCTTTACGAAGTAGTGTTATTAACACGGGGCTTTTCTGTTGCTGCTTGTGCTGCTTCTGCGCTTTGCTGTCTGGCTCTTTTGCACGGGCTCGGCTGGTGCGAGTCGTCTTTGCCTCGGCGGGACGAGATGGGATGTGATGTGGATATCCATCGGATATAATATGTGGATGGATGGAAATGTACATTTTAACTAGTGTTCGTGGATGGAGATGGATATGGGGGATGGGGATGGGCAGGGCATGTGGGTTGAGATGCCTGGCACTGCATGCAGTGGACACTTCTCCATACTTCGTCCACAGCATATTGATCCACTGCGCTACCTCCAAGGCGGAATAGACTCCGAACGAAGATGAAGATGGCCTCAATGTTGCCTGCCCGCCCGCTTTCGCCGGGGGAGACGGGTGGAACTCGTGGGGAAAATGCCCTGCCCACGCCAAGTCCCAATCTACTTGTGACTTCCTTCGTTCCTTGGAGCCAAGCTGGAGAGCCCCTATTCCGTGTCTGTGTGTTGATTCTACCCTGTTCTCTGCTCTCTCTTTCCCACGTTCCCCACACTCGGGACAAACTTCTCGACGCTGACCCGCCTCATTGTCCAGGGTTCCATTATTCCCGCTCTCGGCTGCTACCACAATATATCGATCAATGATACCAACTCTCGGATCTTGGATCGTTGGAAAAGGTGGTGGTGGTGATGCCATCCAGAACGAGCCAACAACACGGCACACCCACACCCACACCCACGTCTACGCCGCTTCGGCACCACATTGGAACGATCGCGGCTGAACTGGGAATGCGGGGTGACATTGGGGGCTATTAAGTCCCTAACGTCTTAACCCTACCGGGCCATACCCTCTGCTTTCTTCCTTCGGGGTCCCCCTGTCGGTCCAAAATGATATCTCTTCAAGCAGAGAATTGTGCATATTGGGGGGCGGTCTTGGCCCGCTCTAAATCTCCGCCGTTCGATGGGTCTGCGTTGTAGTACACTGCTACTCCAACGCCACCAGGCTATCCAGGCAAGGCCCCATCCAAGTGTGGTGCTATGTGCGATGGAATGGACTGATGCCAATTAGACCCTGGTAAGAGTCGAGAGTCTAGAGCCTCTGGACACGAGACACGAGGCTCTAAGACGCTCGACGATGTGGGCTTCGAATTGAGCATCTCCGAGGAATAGCTGACGACAACATTAGATGTAAAGAGAGAGAAGAGAGAAATAATAAATAAAAATTGAAAAAATTTTCAATAAAATAATGAATAATAAATATAAAGGGAAGAAAAAGAATGGACAAAAATAAAAATAAAAATAAAGACAAAAAGCTCGCTCGCGGTTCGCTCCCAGGATCGAACCCTGATTGCTTGCCGCGAGCTACGAAAATTGCAATTTTCTAACCTTCTGAGCGCTCCAATAGACCACTTGGCCACTGGTCGCAGTATTGCTGCTTGAGCTGCTCGGTTGGAAGTTTCCTTCCGTAGGTTCGTATATGGAGTTATTCGTGTGACTTGTTGGAGTTGCGTGGATGAGGGAAGGCGCCAGAGGCGGAGGTGCCTTCCTACGGGGAAAGTTGGGGCCGGGAAGGTGTTCTTGGGTATCGAAACACGACAGAATCTATGCTAAGATTTATTTATTTTACAATTAAAAACCAAATCGGTCCCAATCTCGTGACCACCCATCAGGGCCCCATCCATGACAGTTAATCCAGCAACCCGGTAGCCAGAGCCTCAAGATCCTCCAGGGTCTCCGGCTCACGATCAATCTCGATGACCTTGCCTCCCTTCTTCGACTTCCTCTTGCTCTTCTTCGCCTGGTCTTCATCCGCGCTGGAGTCGTCATCCTGGAACCACTTCTTGGCCTTCTTCTTCGGACGCCTGTCCTCTTCCTCATCTTCGCTGCTGTACTCTTGTCCCCCTGCAATGGGGAGATCCCTGAGCAAGGCAAGCGGATCCGCCCCATCGTCATCGCCGCCGCCCAGTTCCACCGCCATACCACCACCTTCCGCACGCTCGGCCTTCTCCAGCTCCCTTTCCTCCCGTTCCCTCGCCTTCCTCTTCTCCCTCTTCTCGCGTATCCTTTGCTTCGCCAACATCTTATCCTGCGCGTCGGCTTCCTGCACCCGTACAACCTCGTCTTCGATAAACTTCCTCCTCTGTTCCTCGACGGGGCCCTCCTGCTTGAAGTCTTCTTCGTTCTTGAGCTCGTAAATCGCCCGAGGGTTGCCGTCGTCATCGAAGACGAGTCTCTCTCCCACTGGTCGGTACTTGAGAAGCTTCTTCTTCGATTTTAATAACTTCTCCCTTCGTTTCGAGTCTACGATGAGCTGTTCCTTGCCACCAAAGTCAAGAACCTTGGGCATGGATCCGAAATCCTTGGATACTTCATCAAGATCCTCGTCGTTCAGTACCCTCTTCACCGACAAAAAGTTGTCCTCTTCGCCGTCGTCGCCGTTCTGCGCCGTTTCTCCCTCGCCGACGTCGCCGACAAGCTTCGTGTAGTGGCTTGAAAGAACGTCCTGATTCGTACGCTCAAACATCTTGTCATACTTTGTCCGGACCTCTCCCTTCTTCCGCTTCCGCTTCCGGTTTCCTTCCTCATCGAACTCCGATTCCGAATCACTAGACATGTTCATGCGGCTAGCATTCTTAATCTTCTTGATGTCCTCTCCCTTTTGGAACTTGATCTGAGGCGCTCCAGGAAGACCCATGCTCGCGGCAAACCCGTCAAGGTCCAACTCGTTAAACTTGAACACCTCCTTGTCCTTTTGTAAGTGCACCGATCGGGTATAGCTGATGAAAGATTTTTGCGCGAGGTACTTGACGTCCGGATTTTGGAAACACAATTGCTGCAGTTCGTTCTTGATGCTCTTCCGCTTCGACTCCTTGACATTGACTTTTTGTATCGGCACCTTCTTGTGCTCCAGCCGCTTGAGCATGCCCTCCTCTTCGCTGGGGTCAAGGAAGAGGACGGCGCGGCCGTTACTTTGGAAGCGTGCCGTACGTCCTACGCGGTGGATGTAGGTATCGGCGTCTTCGGGGCAGTCGAACTGAACGACCCAGTCCACGGCAGGAAAGTCCACTCCGCGGGCGACGACGTCGGTTGCGAACAGGCAAGTATATTGCGCAGCCGTGAACCTCGAGGTTATTTCCAGTCGCGCGGTTTGTTTCTGCCTGCCGTGCAAGTGTAATAGAGGGATGCCGGGTCGTAACGCCCTGAAACTTTCGTAGACGAATCGGACCTGCTTGCCCGACGAGAGGAAGACAATCATCTTGGACTTGAGGTTAGATTTTATGAAGCCGTAGAGCGTGTTGATCTTTTCGGGCAGCGGAGTGACGATGTAGTGCTGCGTGAGGGAAGCAGGCGTCGCCGCCGAGGCCTTTTCGTGGACGGAGACGTATTCGGGGTCCTTGAGGCTCAGCCGCGCGAGATCCGACACCTTTTTACTCTGCGTCGCGCTGAACATCAGGGTCTGCCGAGACTTGGGCAGGTGTTCCACCAGGGCATCGACGGCTTGCTGGAATCCCATGTCCATGATCCGGTCGGCCTCGTCGAGGACGAGGATCTGGAGGTTACTCGCGTCGAAACCGGCTGTCTGGTCGAGGTGCTGGAGCATGCGCCCAGGCGTGCACACCAAGATGTTCATCCTGGCCAACCTCGCGGCCTCCTCTTTCAAGCTCTTGCCTCCGATGACCAAGCCGGCGGAGAAGGGGTGGTTCCGGCCAATCTTTCGCAACACCTCGAAGATCTGCACGGCGAGCTCACGCGTCGGCGAGAGGATGAGGGCGCCGAGCCCGTCGTATTCGGTCCATCTGGCCCTGTAGAGCTTTTCGAGGACGGGCACGAGGAAGGCGAGGGTCTTGCCGCTGCCGGTCTTGGCGGCTCCGAGGATGTCGAGGCCCTTGAGGGCGAGAGGGATGGCACGGGCCTGGATTTCCGTGAGGGTCTGGAAGTGGGAGGCATCGAGGCCGGACGCCGTGGGTTCGGAAAGAGGTAAGTTGGAGAACTTGGTGGATACGGACGTTTTCGGATCCTGAGTTGGTTAGAAGGAATAAAAAAAAAAATCGCAAGATCTCGATTTTCGACTCGATGATGGGAGAGGTGAAGAAGTACTTACAAATTCCGCGACAGCCTTCTCTAGTGTCTCGAGGTCTGCTAGGCCTTTGAGCCTCTTTTCTTCTCGCTTCTCCTTTGTCCTCATATTCTTCTGCCGGGGCTTGCCCGAGGCTTTTGAACTTGCGGCCGGCATTGTCTGTCAGTCGGGTTTCGCACCTTGGGAACTGACCGGAGCTTGTAGTATTGAGAATTGAGAACCTGCGTCTGATGAAATTCGCTGGTGAAGTCGGTGTGCGAACTTTTTTTTTCTGCCAGGTCCACCATCCACCCCGCCATGATCCTTGATGGCTGGTGTCAGGTGGTAGCATTTGACAAATATTCATGAGGCCTCAACTTCATCCATGCTCGACAACAACGTACTTCGTACCTTGAGACTTGAACCTGCAGACATTCTTCGATCTTTTAATACAAAGTATCTTCTCCTTAAATGCCCACCTTGGCCTCACCGAACATGTAGGACCGCCGCAACTCGTCTATATAATTGAAATGTCATAGACACCTCTTCCGAGCACCAGCGTCTCGCCGATTCAAAATTATCTCGTGTTGGCAAGCAAGGCCCCCGCTTGTTCACTGGGCAAGGGGCCAGAATCGCACGAGAATCCAGCCCTACGGCTCATTGATCCATGACGGCGTCTGGAATACACTAATAACATGGTAGCTCGAACTACCGACTGGTCTAGGATCTTGTCCGAAGGAACGCCTGTCCGAGTATTCCTAGAGTCCCACTGTCTGTAAAGGTGCTTGTCATTGATGAGACCTGGGAGGTCTATAGCCAAGGTCTTTTGAACCTTTGGCTGGCTTCGCTCCGTTGCGGAGCCTGCGATAGCCAGAGGGGATGGTCGGACAAGTCTAGCTTCCAAAAAGATACAAGCTTCTTTATAAATACCTCTTCGAATTGTCATATCCTGGTCAAACTGTGACTATATCCTCCACTTGGAGTCCTCTGTCAAGCAGCTAAAGGAGATGTGAGAATGTGAGTGTGCTTGTGAGCCAGGTACTATCAACCGAACAAAACGCCCATAAGTAGGCCAGGCCAAGGAGAAGATGTCGCGGGGATGTTCGCGCTTCAACGAGTGTTCCTTTCCCCTTCAGTCTTGCTTATTCTGATTCGAAGTGAAGCTGATAGCGTGTTTGACGATCTAGTCATTCAGGGGTACGGTTTAGAACATGCAGCGAATCTCGAGATCATCGATTGGGCACAAGTGCATCGACTCCTGGTGCCTTTCGTTTCCACGGCCAACGCCAACACCAACACGAACAGCAATCACAACACAGAGCAAACGAAATAGGTGGGGTTCTTACGATTGAGGGTTACACTGCACTACACTGCGGTCTGGGGTCTGTCAGCGGTGGCGGGACGTCCAGCTGCTGCCCGGCGATACCTTCGAGTACTTCGTACTTCGTGGCAAACCAAACACAGGGGATATTACATTGTAATCCACTACAAAGCACACGAAATCCAGGTACCCCATACTTGTAGTACTTCATATACTCGTACAGTATGGTATTACCGCGAGAGATCGATCTAGAGATTGATACGATTTGCATTAAGAAAAGCGAAAAGAAAACTCAAAAGGGCTCCCTTCCAGTGGGGCCGGGCTGCTGGATGACTCCGTCAGGGCCGTCACACCCTGCAACTCCCTTGCGACCCCCCTGCAATTGTGTCCTTCGAGCCCCGCCACTTTTCCAATCTGGGACAAGCCCAGACTTCCACAGCGCCGACCGGGGCAGCTCCTGCGTCATTTGTACACTACAAACTAATAATACCAACAGCGGGACGTTAAGAAAATGGAATCCTTCTTTGAAATGCTGCAAGAGGCGTTCTCTTTCTATGGGACTGCCCCAAGAACCCGCAATAAAAGCGCCTAGTTTTGTACAGCCGCGTCTTTCCTCCCCTTCACTTTTTTTTTCCTTTCTTTTTATTTTCCCCTTCCCTTGGTTTCCCTTGCTCCCTCTCCCTCTTTCCTCTTTCCCATCTCGAACCCAAACCCAAACCCTGAATGTGCCATATTAGCGCTCCGTGATCATGGCTACCGACTCCGGCGCTTCCGAACCGCCTCTCCACAAGGTCCAGAGCGTGCTTGACTCCGACTACGGTTATCCACACGGCCACCTAGGTTACCTTGCCGAGCACGAAACCGAGGCTCTCAATGCCTTCAAGAAGCTCGCCGAAGAGGAGGAACTGTACACACCCGGCAACCCGCCCTCTCACGACGATACCGTGCTGCTGTATGCTCTTGTCTCTTTGTCCCATTTTACTGCTTAAATGTTGTTTCTTTTCTTTTTCTTTTTTTTTTTTTTTTTTTTTTTTTTTTTCCCGCCTCGCTTCCTTCGCCTGAAGCCTAGGAATGCAAACGAACAACGAATTTGCCGTGAAGCGGCATGGGGCGCTGAGTTGACTGACCCTCTTGCTTTGCAGACGGTATTTGAGAGCTAGGAGATGGAGTCCCGCCGAGGCGTTGAAGCAATTTAAAGACAGCCACGTTTGGCGCAAAGCAAATGACCTCGATATCCTCTACCACACCATCGAATTAGACTCTTATGAGCAGAGTCGCCGTATGGTATGCCGACCTTGCCTGTGTTGTGGGCCTTTGGGAGGAGCTTCCAGACCAAGAAAAATACTGATATTGATGGTCTTAATTAGTACCCTCAATGGACTGGCAGGAGGGACCGAAGGTGAGTTTTAACCCGGCACAGGGTTTCAGATCGCAAAGCTCTTTTTTTCCCAGCACAGCATACTGAACAAGGCGGGCCCCGCCCTGTGCCTAGAGGTATTCCGCTGTATCTCTTTGAAATCAAGCAGCTCGATTCGAAAGCCGTCGCCGAGTATGAACGAGCCGGCGCCACCAGTACCTTCAGCAAGGCCAAGTCTGACGGCAAGACGCCTCCCGGCCTCCTTCGCCTCTTTGCGCTGTACGAGAACCTCACACATTTCGTCATGCCGTTCTGCTCGCAACTGGAGGATCGCGAGTTCCCCGGAACGCCCATCACCATGACGACGAATATTGTAGATATTTCCGGTGTCGGACTGAAGCAGTTTTGGAACCTGAAGTCGCACATGCAAGCTGCTAGCCAGCTTGCGACGGCCCATTACCCCGAGACTTTGGATAGTGAGTTGCATTTTTGAGAGAGAGTGTTGTAGGGAGACTTGCGTAACTGACCATGAACTTTGCAGGAATATTCGTACGTGGATAAGCAGGATCGAGTGTTTGCTTCCCTTGTTTTCAGTGTACTAAACGCGTACTTCCCGTAGATCATCGGAGCGCCCGTCTTCTTCTCCACCGTCTGGGGCTGGATCAAGCGCTGGTTCGACCCCATCACCGTCTCCAAAATCTTCATCCTCGGCTCCCACGAAGTCGAGTCCACCCTCCGACAATTCATCGACCCCAAGAACATCCCCAAAAAGTACGGCGGCGAACTCGACTTCTCCTGGGGCCAGCTTCCGACCGTCGACCCGGCCTGGGACGGCATCGTCGAGTGGGCGAACGGCCACAGCAGCTTCCCCACGGGCCCTCACGTCTGGCGAGAGATTGACGACGGCAAGAAGATGGAGTGTATCGGCGTCGGCCAGGCGAATGGAATACAGAGGGAGGAGAGGATATGTGTCGTGCACAAGGAGAACGTCTGGGGCGGTCAGTCATTGTGCCGGACTGAGACGCGTGAAGCTGCTCCTCAAGAGGCGGATGGTGAAGTGGCAAAGTTGAGTGAGGATGTCGATGACTTGGCTCTGTCAGAGCCTGAGGTCAAGGAGAAGGCTGTGGAGATTAATGGCTCCGCTGGGACGCCGGTATCACCCGCGGCCCCTGCCACTGTTGCATAGAGAGAGAGAGAGAGAGAGAAATGGGGGAGGGGAAGGTAATTTTGCATGGAAATAGGTCGTTTGCGGCTAGGCTTTTGTAACCATCTCGGATCACATTGAAGGTTGGAGGTAATCAGGGGAAGGAGGAAGGACGGGGAATGGAAGGAGTTGTAACTGACACATATTTTTTTTTTTGCAGCCGTACAGTTAGGCAGGCGTTGCATCTTTGGTTTTTGGCAGAGCTAATCATCTCACAATCTAGATATACCACGGTAAACTTACATCAATGCATTGATCAAATATCTCTTGTTCAATCCCCCTTTTCAATTGTGGCCTCGTTTAAGGGAACTGGTTTAAAGTTGGCGTGTGTATCACTCAGGACCTCGGAACTGGGATGAACAGCGTGCATGTGACGAAATTACACAAGATTGCCTTCATGGATGTGCACGATAATGGTCAGGCCAAGGTGATGGGACGAAATGATGGAGTCTATCAGGCCTGCAAAAATTCATGATGGATATTCGTGGGTATATATGTACGCATCTTGCCCCTTAGGCAATCTATATGCTAAAACAAAATGGTTCTATTTCCGACCATGCCAACATTGTGAACCTGTGCTCCATCCCTAGGGGGTACCTCGTTCTGACTGCCCAGCAGCCACGATACACAAACACAAACACAAAACACCGTCCACCTCACGTATGTCCTTTTCTCCGCCTCCACTCCTTTACACCCTCCTCCAGCTCTAACCAGGTCATCCCGTCCCTCACAAGCCACATCGTCACCCCCAGAGACTCAACATCCCTATTCCTACTCTCATCATCGAAAAACAGCATCTCATCAAACGATATGCCCGTCCTCCTCTTCAACGACTCAAAGTGCCGTATCTTACTCCCAGGATAAATCTCCAACCCGGCATCGAAGAAATCCGCCGCCTTCCTCGGCTTCTCCCTCTTCGAGGACGAATACGAAGATTGCTGCGCAGAGCTGCTTGCACTGCTGCTACCGTCGCCGCCCGTGGAAGCCGAAGACGCGCTCGGCAAGGGCGGGGGGTATATCCACAGCATCTTGAGAAGATCCCGCGCGAGCTCGGGGGCGTGCGTGCGGCTGGCGGCGGCGACCTTGATGCCCAGGTGACCCGTGAGCGAGTGCAGGATGGCGCCGGAGTCGGAGTAGAACTCGTAGGTCTCGCCCGTCCTGTCGGAGGCGGAGGTGTGGTCGGGGGAGGCGCGGAAGGGCGGCATCGGGTGGGTGTCGACCCAGAAGGGCCAGAGGGTGTAGTCGAGATCGAAGACGATGAGGCGCGGGAGGGGGATGGGGGTTATGGCGGGGTTGATGGATGGGGGGATGTAAGAGGGGAGGGCAGCTGGGGTTGCTGTGGACTGTTTCGTGAACTTTTTCATCATGGTGAAGAAGCACCCTTTGACAGGTTGTAGGAACGGGGCGGTTTGGCTGGAGAGGGAAAAGAAGAAGGTGAGCAGTGCCGTCGCCGCGAAAAGTAGAGGTCCAGCCAGACAAGCATCTCAGATCGCGACACTCGGGCGTTGGTGGCCGTCCCTGCTGGGCAATTCAATTCTGTCCCAGTGTCTCAGAGAGAAGTGGTGGCTTAATCAGCAAAATGCCAGGTGATGACGCCCGGAGTCATTTGGCTGGGGTTCTGGGACGAGAATGTCATTGTCACAGATAATCCATCAATGAATCAATGGATCAATGGATCAATCGATCAATGGTACTTCGTAATTACTTCGTATCTCAGCGCTACCTCCCTACGTAGTATCATCCCGCCCATTGTGTGCTGCAGTATGAGTTGCCCTAGTGCAGGATATTCTCTCGGCCCGGAATTAGTTGCATCTGATCATTGCATCCATCTTAATAAGCCACGAGAATATTGTGGCTTCTCTGGTTTCGGCACTTGCATTTGCATTCGAAGCTGGGTCTGGGACGAGAGGGATTGGATATCAATCTCCCTCGAAAGCAAGCGACGCCATCGGACCTTTGGCCGGAGAGCCGAGCAATTTGTGCATAACGGCTGAACTCCGAAGCACGAAGCCGCTTCTTTCATGTTCTGGCGTCATACAACTTTCGCATCGAAAACCACCTTCAACGTCCATATTGCCAATCAACGATGCCTTTGCTAGACAAGATTCTCGTCGTCTCGCTCGTGTCGCCTTTCCAGCTTCGGAGATCGAGGATGCGAAACGGAGGCTCATAATCCAGACAGGGTATCGATCATCATGTATCATCAATTGATGCCCGTCGACGATTTGCCGCTGTCCCTACCTTAAACACACAAGTACCGAGGCCGGGTTGTCTGACCCCAGCGGGGCTCCTGTGGGGTAATATGCCCCATTGTTGCCGTCTCCATGCGGGGAATAAAGGCAACTATTGAACTTGGGTTGGTTCGCTGGATGAAGTCAAGCTCCCCTGCCGCTGCGGCTTTGGTCGATGCTTCCTTGATGTCCCTAGACGGTATCGTCGCCCCTGGCACCACACTTGCAGGACATCTTTAGTTCTTTACCACTGTTGAACGCCCATGCCCGTATTCTTGTGAGACGCGCAAGGACCTATCGTCGCGAGAACTCCACATGTTCTCGTGCCCTGCATTCTTCCTGTTGGCCAGGCCAGTCCAGGTAGCCGGTTAGCTCTGTAAGTCTGTATTGGCCTTCTCTTCCTTCGGAGCTGTGTGCGCCGACCCCTCTCGACTGACCGGCTCCTTGTCCCTTTCTCCGTCTGCCACACACCCCCCATTTTCCTACCACCCCCACCATCACCATCAGCCTAGAAACGCGGATGCATGTAGTCGAGGATACCATTTGATCAAGTGGTCCGTTTTTGCGGGTCTTGATCTGCCTCCCGTTTCTATGTTTCTATGGTCTGTAATACCCCGAAGATCCCATCGGCGCCGAAGTGGCCCCGCCCCAACGTGTTATAAGTGCCTCCGATCCTCAAACTTACTGCACTTCCACCAGACTCAACTGCTTTGTGCACTTCGTTAGACTCCGCATTGCTGTGCCCTTCCAACGGCACGTGTGCGTATATATCATATCTATTTATATCTAAGTACCTTATATATATACACGCACAGGAACCATAGACCGCGAGTGCGTGTCTCATCGACAGTCTAATTGAGAGTACCCCGTGTCCTTCTCACCTACGAAAGCAGTCACCATGGCTGTGGATAAGAAGATTCAGCTCGTTCGCATCGCCTTCGCGGTGTACAAGCACAAGAACATCGAGGCCGCCCGAGCTTTCTACGAAGACTTCGGCCTCGCCGAGACCGCCCGCGTCGGGAACCGCACCTACTACCGCGGCTACGGCTCCGAGCCCGTCACCGTTGTCGCCGAGGAGGGCGACGAGGATGAGTTCCTCGGCCCCGCCTTCGTCGTCGAGTCGCTGGACGATCTCGAGCACGCGTCCAAGACCCTCCCCCAGGCCACCGAGATCTACGAGCTGAAGGATGCCCCCGGCGGCGGCAAGTGTGTGACGTTCCGCGATCCCGTCGATAACTGGCAGTTCCATCTCGTCTACGGCCAGACGCCCGTCGAAGCTCAGCCTCCGGACTTCCCTGATCTCAAGGTCAACTATGTAAGGCCGTCGGCGATGACATTTTTTTCTTCTTCTTTTCTCTTCTTTTCTTTTCTCTTCTTTTCTTCTCTTTCTCTGGAATTATAGAGGGCGTTCTCCGTTTTGCTAACTTTGAGCCTCCTCATAACAGCCCCTGGTCAAAAACCGAGGCGTCAACGAGAAGCAACGATTCAAGAAGCGACCTGCCCCCGTCCACAAGATCGGCCACTTCGGTGTGTGCGTGACGGACTTTGCCAAGGCCTACGAGTTTTACACCAATCACTTTAACTTCTTCCCCAGCGAGGTATGGAAGCAATTTCCCCCAGACATCTTTTTTTTTGTAGGGAAAGACATGTCTCGCTAAAACAACCAACCGCACCCCCAACAGCTCGTCTACGCCCCCAACGGCAAGGACATCACCGTCTTCTACCGCCTCGGCCGCGGCAAGGAGCTCGTCGACCACCACGTCTTCTTCTTCTTCGAGGGCCCCAAGTACCACGTCCACCACTCGTCCTTCGAGACCCACGACTTCGACGCCCAGGTGCTCGGCCACGACTGGCTCCGGCACAAGGGATACAAGAACTGCTGGGGCGTGGGCCGGCATATTATGGGCAGCCAGATCTTTGACTACTGGTTCGACCCTTCCGGGTTTATTATGGAGCATTATGTTGATGGTGATTTGTTGGATGATACCGAGCCTACTCATAGGAATCCGGCGGCTCCCGACAACCTTCATGTTTGGGGTAAGTTTCCAGCACTCCGTTGCCCATTGATGCTGAGAAAAGAGAGCGGAAGGTTAACTTGTTGTAGGACCCGACTTGCCTCCGGACTTCTTGAAATAAAGGATATCCTTCTGCAGATGATGGTTTCGTATCCGTGTATACCATAATAATTTCAAACAGAATGAGCAGAATGAAATTGAGCATTGCTGTAAATTTAAAGTCTCCAAGAAAATATTGGTTCGTCGTGTTGATACGACTTACTAAAGAAAAACAGCACGTATTTACAGCTAAGAAGAACCAGCTCACTATATACACCTCGCCTCCTCGCTCTCAAGCTCGAACTTAACTATCCCCCTTCTGTGCCAAATACCTTAGCGGAGAGTCGGCACAGACCACGGCGCCCAAGTATTGATGTTGAAGTTGTTATAGGTCTGATCCGTCCTAAACACGCCAGTGTTCACGCTCTGCCCCAGCAAATACCTATTAATAAAGGCATTCAGCTCCCCGCTCTGGGCCGACGGGAACGAGCAATGATTATGCTTCCCCACCTGACTATACCCAAACGCCTCGCTCGCCCCCAGAGCATCCCACTGCTTCTTCGCGGCGCCCATGCACCCATACGTCGACATGGTGCCGAGCCACTCGAAGTCCGGATTCTCCATGACGTACATGGGCCGCGGGGCGATGAGGCCCGCGAGCATGTGGTGGTCGAAGGGGAGGGAGTTGACGTTGTTGACGTAGCTGTTGAAGTTGCGGCTGAACCAGACGTTCTCGCCGACGATCTGCGAGGCCGTCTGGACGTCCTGGCCGTTGCTGTTCTTCTGCCAGTTGGCGATGCGCCAGCAGCCCGCCCCGCCGGCGCCGGACTCCTGCGGCAAGGTCAGCGCGACGCGGGGCTCCAACGCCCCCGCGACCATGGCGCCCTTGCCGTTGCGCGAACACCCCGTGACTCCCACGCGGGCCGGGTCGATGCCCGTCTGGGAGCGTGTCAGCTCGAGGGCGTCAAGGATGCGACCGACGCCCCAGGCCCAGGCGACGAGGGCGCCCGCCGAGTGGTCCGAGCCGTAGAGGTCGTAGAATTTGCCCCTTCCGCGCGACGTGGACGAGTCCTGCTGCTGGGCGACGTCGTCGTTGTTGAAGAGGATGGTGGCGACGCCCGACGGGATCGGGATCGAGGAGCCGAAGGAGCCGTAGGAGATGATGGCGGGGAAGGGTCCGTTTCCCGAGGGCTTGTTGATCGTCACGGAGAAGGAGACGGATTTGCCGTTGGCGGAGGACGTGATGGTTAGCGTCGAGCCCGAGTAGGTGGCTGACACGGTGGGCTTGCCGGGGAGCGTGCCGAGCTCGTATTGCTGGAGGAGCTTGGAGATTTCGGACTGGCGGCAGGCCCAGTCCTGTTTGGTGGTCACTTTGGAGCCGGAGTGGAAGGTGAAGGGGTCGTTGAGGTTGGAGGTCGACGTTCCCAGCCCCGAAGGGGTAGATGGGCAGCTCGTGGGACCTCCTGGGTTGGCCGAGGTGGTTGACGACTGGGTCACAAAGGTGGTTGACGAAGATGATGGGCGGGCTGTCGTCGTCGGAGGGTTTGAGGAGCCCGGGAGACACTGCGAGTACCAGTCGTTCTGGTACGTGCAGGTCCATCCGGAGACACAAGTTGTTGCTCCGGTCCAGCCAATGCCGCCACATTGGCCCCAGCCGCTCTGCTGGGCGGCAGCAGCCGACGCAAGGAGGATGACTGACTTCTTCATCTTGAGGTAAGGTTCGAAGATCTTTATCCTCTACTAGTCTTCTCGCTTCCCTGGGAAGTGATGCTATTGAGTTGTGTGTGTGTGTGGAAGGGGGTGTGTGTATATAGGATGAGAGTATGTGGGAAAGAAGCAATAAGGGTCCTGACGTCGAGAATCTCCGACTATCGCCACTTTCTCATCACAAACCCGTCTGGAAAACTAATTCTTTTAGTCTCGTTTTATATTCGCATTGCCACGTCCCATTTCCATCTTCAGCATCTCCTCCTCTCCCCCGCACACTTCTCATTTCTCCTCCTTAGCGTCGTACGGGCCATGGCAACCGCATCCCATCATCCCTAGAGCAGAGTGCCATCAGTGTCACGATCATCGAGGTTTTCCCACCAAGATTTTTTTCTTTTCGCCATCACTTCCATCACGAGAGAGGTGCTCCCGCCCGCTTTAGCAAATCCTGGGGCTGAAAACGGCGGCCTGGTAGCACAAAAAAATGAGAGCGAAAGGGCCTGTTAGGGTCACATTTTTTGCTTCCGGCGATGTAAGGCTACCACAAAAATAAGAAGAGAGGCTTTTGGCGGCCATCTTTAGGCTAAAGCGGATGATTGCGGATGCGCTGCAACGCTGTTTGCAACGAGTTGGTTGAGAAGTTTTCGGGCTCAAGATCTCAAAGTCCTGGAGCTGTTGTCAACCTTTGGAGAGTCCGTCTTGACATTTTGCTTCTTGTTTTTGGGTTGCCGGTAAGAGCTGGGTTGTGATCATGTACAAACGTTTCTTCCTTTTGTTCATTAGACAAGAAGTATCTCACAGCTCACCGACCACATACATCCTCGATCGAACCTGGTTCAATAGTTGGAGAATCCCAAGCCCTCTCAAACTACTAAATGATGAAGTCTCTCGGAGAATTTCTCGTCCTTGGCGGCCCCGCTCCCGAGCTTTGAACCCCGGTTCTCATGCCCCATCCCCGGAATCCATCCCTTCGCCCATCGGACATTCTCTGGTCCACAAATAAAATCACGCCCACGTTTAGATCCCTCGCTGCCCTCAAGATTCGCATCATTTCCCGGAATCGTTTCAATCAACTCTAGCGCAATCAATTATCATGCTTCCCCTTGGCGATGAGAATAAACCCAGCAAACCTGGATTCTAGGAAGTCCACGAGTGACTCGTGCCATGATGCATTCGTGGAGGTAATCTCACATGTACTTGCCATCGTTTACAATAACGAGTTGTAATATATGAGGTTAGTATATAATAGAGCTTTGGGGCTCTTCTCAAACTCGCCCCTGTCGAGGTGGACAAGAAGGCTACCTTGGTTGATCCGTATGCACCTGTTGCCTGACTAAAACAATGACCGCACCAAGAGGGAGGACGAGAGATAGAAATGGCGTTCTTGCTGCTATCTAAGAGAAACCAAAAAAATACAGCCAAGAATCTCGTGTATGGAAACGCCAAAGGAAAAAACAAACCGGCGGAAAAACGAAAAAGGGAAATGAGAAAAAGATAAAAAATAAAAAAATAAAAATAACAAAGAGAAAGAAATGATTGAGAAATGTGAAGGGAAGAAAAGAGCAAACAGACACCAAAAAATCCCTCGATCCGTGTATGTTTCAGTTCAAAAGAGTAATTACTTCAAAGATGAACAAAGAAAGGAATACATCCCATTTAAAAGTTCAGCCAGAAGCAACATGAATCGCAACATTTCTGATCCCACCCAATCGCAACATCATCCCTAGTGAGCTACCCTTGTTGAAAGTTGCTCCAACCGCGTCCGTATGAGCGAGTTCTGCGACACAAGCCCTCACTCATGGAGGGTGGAGGACGTCGCTTAACAAGTTTAGGATGAAGTGAAAAATGATCAATGTCCACTGGAGCCGCTATGTGTCGCATGTGTCGGAGTCGTTGGCGCGCTGCCCGCGTGTCCGGAAGGCCGCTTTCTCAAGAACACAGTCGTCATATTCCATGATTTGGCCCTCTCGGCGTCCCATATTGATATCTCCGGAATATCCACTGGCGCACTCGACGAGCGTACTAGTTCCGCAGCCTTCAGGACTTGGCCACGGAGAGACTCTCGAAGAGCACTCATACGGACCAAGTATGCGATCCTCGACTCCTTCGGCTCACGTGGATGCTCATGGTACATGCCTTGTAACCTGTAGGCGGCCGCCCATGGCCCTCTCCACGTCCCCGTAGGCCGATCCGCCGTGTAGTCTCCTACCATGTCGTCGCTGGCCACGTCTTCTATAAGCTTCATGTCGGTAAATCTGCGCACGAGCAACCAATCGGTGATTTCATGAAAAGAATGTCGTTCCGCCAGCTCAATGCCATTCTTGACGACAGTTCTACCATCCACCACTACCGTATACGCGATCCAGGCACCGCGTTCCACCAGCAACTTAACCGACTGCAGTCTTCCCCTCGCACATGCTGCCATCAGCGCCGTCCCTTCCACTGAGCCTTCCAAGTTGACATCTGCTCCGTTTTTCACGAGGACATCGATGGCGTCGAAGGTGTCGCGGTATACCGCATTGCACAACGCGCTAACGAACCGCCTCGGCGACGCGTTGATCATTTGGGCAATCTTGTCCTTGGGAAGACGTCGAAATAGCCTTTTGAGAATCGGGACCCCATTGCCTCGGTTTAACTCAATGACAAGTGAGAAGAACCCTTTGTTGAGCTCCTGAAGCTTGGTTAGGTCGAACGAGCCATTCAACACAAAGCCCAGCATGTCGAAATTGAGAATCATGTCATCGATTGGCATGTATTCCGCCTTGTCCCGCTTATACGGGCTCAGCCCAAGACTGAGCAGGTAATGGATCATAGCAGGGTTTTTAGTCCGCTCTCCCGCAATATTTAAAAGGCTCATACCGTCTGGATCGGTAACGTTGATATCCGCGCCTCTCTCCACTAGCATTTGTGTGATTTCAAGGTTCCCAGCCTCCACGGCAGCCATGAGGGGCGTTGACCCTTGCCCATGGAACCGATTCGTGTCTGCATGGGTGCCAACCAGAAGATGAACACCTGCATCGAAGTTGTTCCGCACAGCTACATGAAGAGGCCGATTAAGGTCTTCATCCTCGACGTCAGGGTCAGCACCGAGGCGAAGAAGAGTATCCATAACTTCTTCGTTTCCTAAGCTAGCAGCAATATGGAGAGCGGTATATCCTGGCACAGAGACTTCGGGGATATCGTTAGTAGTAACTGCTTGATTAAGGACGTGCTGGACCATCTGTTCCGTCAGCCCTTTGGTGAATTCAGGATCCTCCTCTACACCTGCTATAGGGTCTATAGCGCCGAAGCGGAACCGTTTTCTATAGATGGCAGCGTGAGACCTAATGTGATCGACAATAACGGACACTGCAGCCGAGTTATTTGCTCTGGCAGCCGTATGAACGGGCGACATGGACGCGCTCGTCCAATCGATATTTTCTCGCAAGTACGCGCTGAGCATGGCGGGAAGACAAGGGGTGAGCTTCGGTTTCTCGCAGATCATGTTGAGAGCGTTGAAGCCTAGTTGGTGATAACGCCGAAAGTGCCCGGGACACGATCCGATAAAGCCCCTGCATTGCTTGCTTAGTAGCCACTGGACAATGGCCGGCTTCGTCTCTCGAATGGCTAGGATGATTGGCGTGCAGCCTTCGCATTTGAGTGGGCTCGTTTCAAAGTCCTCGATCGATATGACCGCGAGCAAATTTTGACACTGCGCGAGATCTCCGGATCTGATCACTGAATCGATTGTCTCGCCTAGTAGACGTGCTCGGAGCGGTCTTGCCTCTGACTTCGGCCCCCCTGCTTGCGGGCTCGGTCTTAAAGTATCAATGTCCGCAAAGAGTTTAATAATATCCCCAAAGCCAATCCTCAAGGCATGCAGGAATGGCGTCATGAGCTCG
Source organism: Scedosporium aurantiacum (assembly GCA_000812075.1). Lineage (NCBI taxonomy): Eukaryota > Fungi > Ascomycota > Sordariomycetes > Microascales > Microascaceae > Scedosporium > Scedosporium aurantiacum. The sequence continues at coordinate 19,731 of JUDQ01000280.1, forward strand.
TTATCTTCTAGGTTACTGTTCCGTGGCTCAAGTTCGAGGAGCATCTTGACCGCCTGTGCCTGACTGGCCCTCACGGCAGTGTGAAGCGGGGTGCTACCGTCCCTGGCGCGGGCTTTCAAATCAGCATGATAATGATGAAGGACACGGATACACGAAGTGGAGCCGCTGATCGCAGCAAAGTGGATTGGGCGGCGTTCATCTTCTTCAATCGGGGAGTTGACATCAATCTTAACATTGACAAGATAGAACTGTAGGACGACATCATATCCGTTAAAAGCCGCGAGATGTAGCGCGTTGCAATTAGATGCAGTGGTCGTAACTTGTGCGCCGCCAGGGTGGATAAGAGTGAAATGTGATCTGCATGTGCGGGCCCAGTTAAAATCTGCCGAATGGAGAGCCTTGATCTTCTCAAGAACCTGGATATTCCCGCGGGAGGCTGCGGCTTGAGCTGCGTCCATGCCTTCCTTTGTCGATAGGCTAGGGTCGGCGCCCCTGTTGAGCAGGATGAGTGCAGCGTCGTTCTGTCTCTCCAGAATGTAAGACACAAGAGTAGGGGTCTTACCCCACCGCATGAGGTTTGGATTTGCGCCCTTATCCAGGAGTGCTATCAGTTTTTGGTCACGCTGGTAGACGCTCTGAGATGCCAACAAGTGAATAACGCCCTGGGACGAGGATGGATCCAAATCGTTTAGCTGTGCGGGATCGGCGTACTTCAGGAGCTTTTCGAATGTACACTTCGTGGTTCTGGTACCTGGAATACAGGCTGTTTCTAGGGCCGTTCGCCGATCGCGTGGGTTGTTAGCGGGCCGTTTGTGAACAGAAACGCCCTTCTCTAGAAGCACGTCAAGGAGCTCGCTAGCGTTCGAAAGGACGGCAGTGTTGAGGAGGCTTATGGCGGCTGGTGACTCCACAAATGATTCTAGGTGTGTGGTCTCTGCGAACAAGACGCCGTAAAGCTGACTGAGCGTAGTTGGGTGCCATATGCTGGTGATGCGGGCGGAGCATTCTCTGAAAAGCCGGATCCCCGACTCGCCCATCTCTTCTTCATACGCCAGTAAAGCTTTTCCCCTTGCGAGACACCGGATTGCCGTGGCGATAACTTCCGCAGCGAAATTGGCCTCTTGCTGCGGGGCCCATCTGGCGACGATACGTTCACAGAACCGCTTCCAGAGCCCATTCCCTTTATCATCCTTCGACGACAAGACTCCGGGAAGCGCGAGTAGGAGTAGAAATGCTCTGTCATCTAATATCGAAAACGATGGATGCTTGGATACATCGGTGGGCTGAGGTCTGGTCTTGGGTGGTTCGGCGGTCGGATTGAAGTTCAAGAATAGCGTTTCGACGGGCGTAAGCTTGTCTGAAAGCCGTTGTACTAGGGCATCGGCGCAGGCATCGCGCAGCATCCGAACCAGGTCAAGAGAAGCGGAAAAGTTTAGGTGATGTAGGGGACTGCTTCCATTGTCATCTAGTTCGTTAGGATCGACGCCCAAATCAAGCAGGGACCTTATAAGTGGCTCATTTCCCCATCGGACCGCGTGATGAAGAAGGGGAATAGGGGATTTCAGACAGTCTGCGTCCCCATGGGCAACCTCGCAGAGAAAGAGAGCTACATGAAGCCGCTGCTCAGATGCCTTAGCTTCCTCCCCAGAGGAAATGACGGCCTCGGCCAGGGGTGTGAAGCCAGCATGGTTTGCAGTCCTCAAGTTTTCTCTCATGTTAGGATCATCGTGAGACAGCTGTCTCAAGGTAACAATATCGGAGTTTTTAACAGCAAAATGCCAGCAGTTAAGGCCATCAACATCGCGTGCTAAGGTGCTCGCACCATAGTTTACTAAGAGACGGAAGAAGCTGGCTTCCTCGCAGAGCATCAAGGCTGTGCGGTTCCTCTTGTCAACTCCCTCCACGTCCGCCCCAGTCTCGAGTAATATTTTCACGATTTCTATAGCATCAATGCTATCGCCCTCGACGGCCAGGTGTAATATGGTGCCCCCGTCTGCCTTTTCAGGCGGGGTAGATTTCGAGTCATAAGAAATGTCTGCCCGCCATCTGGGGTCTTGGGTTAAACGGCGGACAATAGAACTATTGCCGTCCCGAATATGGCTTCGGACTTCATCCTCAAAGAGTTCATCATTGATGTTCTTGGCAGGCCATACGTACGACGGGCGGGAGCATTCGAGGCCCAAACGCCGAGAAAGTTTAAATGCTCCATCGAAAAGAGAAACGCAATCTAGGTGAGAGAAGCTGCTGTGAGGTAGGAGTGTATACGACGTAGGTAATATACGATCCATCAGGAGAACCAGAACCTCGTTCATATAGACGTGATCGCGATCCGAAGGACACGTTTCATAACGAGTCGCGAAGGGTTCCCAGAAAGGAGCGGGCTGGACCAAGTTGACGAGGTCTTTGCTGAAACTAGCACAGCGCTTAAGGATTTCTAAGAATAGCTCCGAGTCTCTTAACCTCAGGCATACTAGGAAGGCGAGGTAATCGGGAGGCGCAGGGGGTGGCGTCTTATAGCTCCAGAGCCAGCTGGACGTGCCATCATATCCGGCGTCGAGGCAGAGACGAAGGAGGCGAGCCTGGTCGACGCTATGGGGAGGCTCGTTGATGCGCTCCCAAACGGTCACGTGGCAATTCGCAAGGAGGGCGGAAGGGCCCATTAAGGCGCTGTAGAAGAGTTTAGACAGGTCGAGAGTAAGCGACCCTTTGGAATCGCCGGTGAGGAACTCTTGGCAAAGCGAGGTCAGGCCTAAAGAAGCCGCCACGTAAAGTGGCCAGGCCTCATCTCGCTCAGAGAGCTGAACTAGAGAGGCGAATGACTGGCTGCTCAGGGGTGCATCGCCAAAATACTTGGGCCACGACTGGCGGGAATATTCCAACAACCACTGAATGGAATTTGCCCGAGGGGGATCCCGAGGGGCCAGGCCCAGTAGGAAAAGCACTGAGCGTCTGAGCGGTTCTGCTTGCCACTCACTGTTCACTGTCAACGACACCCAAGCCACAGCAGCTCCCGCGTAATCCGGATTGGTCTTATTTCTAACATCAACCATTGTGATTTCTGCATGATAGGACGGAGAGGGGAAACGGTCATGGATGGGCAGGTTGAGCTGGTCGAGGCGACTCAGAGTAGCTTTCAGTGGATCCTCAGGATCGGATAAGGCGGAACCCTCAGGAGCAGGAGAGGGGATGGCCTTGATGGATGCATCCTGAGAGACCGCGCCGTGAAGACTATAGAGATCAAAGCATGAATAGGCCTTACGAAGCCGGCCTGCCAGGCGTTGTAGATCTGTGCGGGCAGCTCGGATACGAGGTAGGGTAAGCGCGGGGCTCCGGGTGATCGTTTTCTGTGGAACACTCTCTTCTTCTTCTTCTTCTTCTTCCTCGTCATGGCCTCCCACGCCATTTTCCTGGTTCCGTGTCCATGAGACAGTGGCAGCACTGCTTAGACCGTCTAGTATCCGGATGCAATTTTGGAGATAATAAAGGTCAGATGTCCAGTTCTGCTGGGTAGTGGACGGTTGAGGCAGAGCCGTGAGGGTGTCGAGGACAAGCTGTACCGATTGGCAAATACCGAAAAGCTCATTTACTCTTGCAATCAACGCCTGTAACTCGTCCCTTATCTCAGAACTGCTGGGAATGCGTGCCAGCCGTAAAAGGAGGCGGGTGAGCTCCCTGGCGGCCTTGGTGGCGGCGGGAAGGACCAGTCCGAGATTCTCAGAAAGATTGTTCGTCATATCCGGCGCCAGCCGGGACAGGCACCTATACACTCCTGATCCGGCGAGGAAATTTGATGAATTCGATATAGTAATGTAGTAGTAGATGGGGAGTTGGTACGTAGAGTGGGAGAGTGGTAGAATGGTCGAATGGTAGAATGGTAGAGGAGAATGGATGTGGTTCAGATGGCGTCCATAGCACCCCTCGTCAAGCTCGAAAGCATCACATCAACCATCCAAACAGCGAGAAGATATAGTTGTGGGGGTTTATCTCATTGAATACGGAATGAGGCGACTCTTGAGAATAATGAGAATAAGCGCAGGTCTAGAATGCGAAGGCAGGTTTGACAATCAAGATCTTGAAGGGATAAATAAGAATAAGAGCGAAATGTGAATGAGAGAAGGCGTGCTGTGTGAGACCCTCGCTCCTTCTGTCAAGGCAAGGCTGCAATGTGTACTTCGTACACGATGACTGAGCCCAGTTCAAATTGGCGCCTGCCGTCAAGTCATCAATGATCAGGGCATTTGATCCATGAAATCCAGGAATGTACGAAGTAGGACACTTGGAATTGAGCAAGACATTTGGAAGTACCCACCCGCTACATGTTTAATCTATGCATTTGAAATGTACCATGAATAGTAGTATAACGAGTACTTCGTACCTTTGTCCTCACGTCAATCCGTCCTCCTGCCTGGCCTGGGCCCCCTGCCAAAAAAACAAAAACAACAACAACAACACAGCCACACAGCTCGTTACGCTTGATTTATTATTATCAATGTCTCTCCTTTTTTTCTCTCTCTGTTTTTTTCTTTCTATTTTTTTTTCCCCCTTTTCCCCAAAGTTGACGTGTCCCAGAGAATCGATAGAGGCGTCTTATCTCGAGGAGTTTCGTGCTTCAGACCCGAAGCTGGTGACATCCCAGCGTATTGGGAGCAGAGCTTGACGCATGGAAAATATTGAACTAAATCAGGGAGCCCGACACTATCCAAGCCGACCAGCTCGTAGGCCTGGCGTGGCGAGCTGTCTGTCCATCAAGAGATCAACTGAGGCAGGCCCCTTCACTTTACGAAGTAGTGTAATTGCCTATTTATTGCTGCGGGCCTTCGCGGGCAGCACAACGACGAAGTACGATGCAGTGTGCGTGCTCTGGACAGTATCCATCCAGTGTCCCTCCCATAGGATTGATTTGATCGGATTGATCCCTACGCAAGCCGCCACCAACATGCCGGACAGACTTACTATTGCGATTTCGCACTTTGTACACGTACTTCCGACGTTGTATGAAGCAACAGCATATGTCAGTAGCACACATGCATTGATCAATTGGTGCATCCGTTGGACCATGTGGGCCAGCAGGGCCGAGCCGTAGCCAAGCAAGTAGCAGGGCAAGCCACCATGAAGTACTTCGTATGAAGTATAATATTACAATTATTAGTGGAGGGCTTTACTCTTTATTACAACAAACCAAGCAATCCAAGCACACCCACCGATCCGAGATCCTACAACTTCATGTGTTGTATGGTCGAGCAGAGCTGGCTCGTTCTTCCTGCTCAATCATCCCCTCCCGAATATTGCTTTGCACTAACTACACTTGGGAATCTTCTTTGACTGGGCTGTTGCCGCCACAAGGGGGTTGCCCAGATCTCCAATGCTGTCTCCAAGGGGATTCTACTTCGTATCCTCTGTCTGTGTCTGTGCATCACCACTTGTTTTCTTGCGGTCTGGTGGTGTCAGGCCGGTGTGATGGCGGATGCGACTTGCAAGCTTCCGAACCGATCTACTGCAAGGCTTTGAAAAGGAAGTTGTCACTACCAAGATATTGATTTTCAATCTCTTCCTCCGCTAGAGACGCCGAAAAAAGGAAAGAAAAGAACAAAGGAAAGAAATCGAAGGCAGGAGGAAAACAAGCCAGCCAAAGCCAAGCCAGCACGCTTACATCCATAAGGCTATTATTGCCAGAAGCGTTCAGCTTTGCGATGCCCAAGCTAGGACAGTTGGGCATCACGGCTCCATGTATTCGTACTTCGTAAAAATAGACTGGCCAGGCCAGGCCATGCTCCATGACCCGGCATGGAGAGCCTAGAGGTGGACATCCATGTCACTGTGGCATGGACGGTGTCCGGTGCTGGCAACCAGGCACTCCTATCCAGAGCTAGAACAGCAGGCAGGCTCTTGCTGCCGATTCCTACTTGATTCTTACTTGCTATTGATGTTAATCGGCGACGCTCAGCCAGCCCCTGCACGCGCTGCTATGTTATTGCTGGTAACAGGCCAGGCCCTTCTTCTTTTGCACTTTTGTGCAACTAAGAAGAACGTGGGAATGTGAGTGGCAAGAGGCATTAGCTGATGTCATTTCGAACTCCCCGAGCCTTCTTGGCGACGTGAACGAGCAAGGAACAGGCAGGTGAGAATATGAGCATGTGTTCCGCATCCGTACTTCAAAATCCTTCGCCCTGCAAGTAAAGTCGTTTCAACTTGCTAAGGGTGCCGGAGATTCGATTGATGCTTCGCCACGGCGCCCTCCCCATAGAAGAGTGTTTTTCTTTTTTCTTTTTTTCTTTTCTTTTCTTTTTTTTAGGCCGGCGAACCAGACCGTTGCCAGGCTTCCATCACTCATCTCGTCCCCCACTTCTGCGCAAATTTCGTACAGTTTGTATCCCTATCCCTTCTTGTAATCTAGTCCAACCCCACGATCCAGATCAATAGGACATCAATCAGAGATCCATTCCTGGCAAGTCCACGCGGGCGCGCACAAGATCGTCAAGTCCGCTGCCGCCGCCGCCGCCAGATGTCAGAAACCAAACAGTCAGTGCTACTGCTGTAGCGGAGAGGAAAGCGACAAGTAAACCGAGTGGCCAGAGCCTGCCCAACATGGCCATACTTGTTAAGGTGGCAAATATGCCGCCCGCAGGTGTGAAGGCCCCATACATATAAGATTGAAACAACGCAGCAAGAGATCCTTCGCGTGTGAGTGAGCGCGACGTTCGGAAGAAAACAAGGGGAAAAGGAATAGAGCGAGCGCCAGAGCCTCACCTCCTATGACACCCCCTCGTCCGAATCCCACCCCGAGAATCAGTATGCACAGCACAATGAATGTAACGAGCCACGCAATGGCAGCCGTTTTCACCTCTATGCCACTTGGTGTTAGCCGTCCCATTGAACAGACCGAATCACTCAAGCCTTTCTTTGTTCCCCCAAAATGAACACGTACCCGGCTTAGATAGCCAATCCTTGATGTTGGCCCATAATTCGCCGAGGAAAGCAATCGCCGGCTCATACCATCGAGATGAGTGCGCGAGTAGGAACACTTGCCGATGTACGAGACTATAATTGATGACTGCCATGTCTAGTGATTTCGAGAGTGAAGAGTGGCACGAGGAACGTATTAATCCCTGATCAAGAAAACTGCCCCCCTCATCAACATTCTTAAATGTGCAAAATGTTGAGCCACGTTCTTCGGTTGGTGGTTACACGACAGACAAGCAGTACAAACAAGCCACCACTGTTTCGAGCTACTGTCGGAGACTCTAACGTACTCCTTGGTTACACTACCGCTCCTGGAAAAAGACCCCCTCCTTTACCCCCCAAATAGGACCAGAAAATACACGAGAACATGGAAGAAGCTCTAGGATTCCGTTCTCGGCACTTTGCGGGAAGCAACAGCGGCGAGGGGGGTCCAGATCATGAGAAGACGAAGATATATCGGTCCAGTCTTGCACGAGTATGACGCCCCATCACATCCGACCAGGGATAGATGAGACTAGCCACTGCACGATTTCGATTTTAAGGCGAACACACATTAGGATCCCTCAATGTCGGTGGGATCATGGGACATTCCACTCGCCAACAACACAGAACTTGAGGCGACCCCGCTCGGAGCCTTACAGAACATTGAGTTTGTAAGTTTCGAGCAACACCGAAGCCAATGAAACATCAGGAGCCAAAACAGTAGCTGCAGGTGCTGCAATTTGCAATTGGAAATCAGTAGTCAATGCCCCCGCTAATGTCTTTAGCTAACTCACTGACGTCTTCCATCTGGGTGATTTGGGCGCTCCGGCTTTCTGGCTTCGAGCTCGGCGCCGGATATTCCCCGTTGTCCGTTGTCCGTTGTCCGTCGGCCGAGACCGCCTACGGAGAACGGCACCATCGAACGGCAAGAAAACCCATCGTAGAGACCGGCGCTCCTTATTAAATATGCCTTCCAAAGAATTGTGTTTGTATGGGTTATCTGTCATTCTGCGCGTTGACTGATAAGACTCGAAACGAAGTGTATGCTGATAGGATCTACATCGAGATATTTTTTGTTGATGCTCTTGAAGTCAGTAGTCTTAAGACCACCTCCACCCTTTATCGCGATGCGGACAAGCCTAGGACGAGGCCTTACTTTCCAGTTCTCTATTTCCTTATAGATGGTAGACAGCTGTCGTTGTTGATGGGGATAAGCTTGGTGTAGGTATGCTCTCTTTACCCCAACTAAATAAGAATAAAAGCCTGGTCCCTCGTTTTACACATCGAAATGCTTCACTCGCATCCACACTCCTTCCGCCCCAACCCCCCTGAAGCCATGGGTCGGACCAGGCAGCTTACATCTTCTCGCCTCAGTTTGCCACGCCAGCGATATGTGTTGAAAAAGGGGGCTGTTTCCGACGTGTAGGTGTGCATCGTGACAGTTCTAAGCATCGAACTCCATCCGTGTCAAGGAGTTCCACTTGAACGAGATCTATCTACGTATCCCTCCCTATAACCGGTAGACATTAGCATCTAGGTCAATAGCTCATGTCGGCTTACGTCCAATCATCATTCTTCAGGCTCACGCCCTCGACTCCTGCCATCGGGATCGTCGCCATCATGCCTCTAGTACCTACATCATATGGCCTCCATAGAGTAAGCACCATCCATCCACACTTGCATATCCAGCATACCCCTTGCCTCGAGTAACTTTAAATCAACCCCTTTCTCAACTAATCTCAAGAGCCCACAGCGGCCTTGGTTAAACCTTGTATACTTAACTCGGCGCGCTCGAAGCGTTTGGGGCGAGGCCCTGTTTGGTCATGCTGGCCGCCTCCTGACTCACACTTCATGGCTGGCCATTTTCCCTCCTATCCAAACAAGGAAAAAGTTTGAGTGTAATTCTACGGTTCCCGATTTGGACGGGACGAGTTCTAGAGCTGCACTGACGTGATGTGACCAGGGTCGATATTAACCTAGCCTTGGAGGATCGAGAATGTGGCTCCCCCCACTCTCCTCGCCCTTCACCCTGGGCCTTCTCTAGAGCATGAGGCAAGGGGAAAGGCTGAAAAGCCCCCAATGTGGCGAAAATGTCCATGATCCGGCAGGGGATGAGCTGTCTTGAAAAAACTGATTCCCCTGTGCTTGGGGATTACTGTGAGGCGAGATATATAAACATAGGTTGCTTGATTCTCCGTCACGGTACGTCGTCAGTTTAGTTTCTCTTCCTAGATGGGGGTTAAGTTGCGGTTATGTGAACCTACAATGTGTCCACACATTCGGTTCGTGGTTACCGAGATATCACTCTCATACGTGAGCCAAGTGTCTTCCCGAAAACCCGCCTCGCATTGGGATGGAGATATAACTCTCAATTCCCTCAGGGCTCAATCTATCAAAGTCTTGAGCATCCAACCTTGAATTCATTGATAGGGCTTGCTTCTTCGGTCTCCATTTGTTCCTGTGTTACCCATTTACAAATAAAACTACTGCCCCTGCAATGACCGTTTTTACGACTTCATGGAGAGCAGAAGAGAGAAAAGGCACTCAGTGTGTACGGTCGAGGAGTTTTCAGTTCCCTCACTCTCTTCCATCCTAGACCTACGAAAATACGCAGAGTCAAAAGTAGATTGTCTATACTCTCGATTCAGGGGATACTTAGAATCAGCTGTTGGGAAGCACTCGAGGCCTCGTTGTTTCCCCTATTATAAGTACTTCACTGATCCCTCGGGCCCTTGAAACCAGTAAAGGTTTGAAGCTATGGAAAATGACTTGGTATCGAATTCTGCTATTGACAAAAGAAAGTAAACTGGCTGGATTGCCATCTGGTATTATACAAAAAGAAAATCGCCGACCCAATGCCAAAAACCAAGATCTGTCCTTCATCAGATCCATCCCACCAAACCGTTTCAAGTGAAAGAAAAAAGAAAGAAAGACACAAATCTACCCCATACCTTTCTTTTTTTTTACGCTGTTCAAAAAAAGAGAAAAAAAAAAAGAAAAAGAAAACAAAATTCCCCCAAAATCCCCATCTTCAAAGAGACGGAAGCAAAACCAGCATGACCCAAGCAGGCTTCCCCTCCCCATCCTTCAACGGCGTCCAGAAGCTACTGAGAACCATCCCCTTAGCCCCAGCCACCCTCCCCTGATCCTCGTTGCCCCATCCTAAACCGCCCATCAAGTTACCCTTCCGCGGCGCAGCGGGCGCGGCGACTCTTATCTCCGCCACGGCCTGCCTCCCATCGATGAGGACGGTCTCGCGCACGGATGCCCTAAACGCCTTGGTGATGGACACGCAGTTCGCCTGCTCGGCGAGCACCGTGAAGATGTCTTTGTTGTGGATGGCCTCGGCGGCGAGCCCGAGGTTGAGGAGGTCGAGGGCGGCTTGCGTGGCGAACGTGATGGCGAGCTTGGGAGAGGTGAAGCCGGGGGTGTTCTTTAGGAGAATGAAGCGACAGTACGGGGTGGAAGGGAGTTCTCGAGGGCGGTCTGATACGAGGTTCTCCGTCACGGGTGGAAGGACGCCGTCGATCTGGTTGCCATTCATGGTAGAATATGCCGTGTCGGGGCGTTGCTGGTGCAGTTGCTGCAGGCTCTGCGTTTGTTGTGAGGAGGTGGACGGTTCGGAATTTTTGCGGAAGGATCGGAAGAAAGGCTTGCGGGTAGACTTGCTCCGCGACATGTTCTCGCCTCTGCCGCGCGGGACCTCGTAGTCGGTAGATTCTTGAGATGTGCTGCCACGTCGGTCGTACGGACCTCTTCTCTCGACGGACCTCTCGGAAGCAGTGTCCGAGGGCACGGGGTTCGAGTTGATGATTTGAATGATGTCGTCGGAGTTTCGGATACAGTTGGATACGTTGATGTAGCCGTGCACGTAGTACCTCACCTTGCCCCCCGGAGCCGGGATGGGGCAAATGTAACTAAAGTTCCAGAACGGCGTCCCGTCGTCGAGATGATTAATTAGGAGTTCTATGCACTCCTCGTCCCTCGACAGAACCTCCCGGATCCTAAACACGCCGGCGAGGTCCGTGAGCGGGCCCTGCAAGAAGATACCATTTCGGTGGAGCACCTGCTCCCTCCTCCTACCGGTCAACCTGAGAAACTCGTCCGACACAAACTCGATCGGAGCTCCCTCGAGCGCCACATCCGTGATGCAGAAAGCGCCTCCTAATCCGGGGAACTCGGCCTCTCGGAGACATTTGTCGGACACTAGAGCCCGGGAGGTGGCGAGTGAGAGTTGATGCTTGACGAAAGAAGGGTAGACGTCGCGGACGAGACGCTGCTCGATGCAGGTCTTGGACTCGAGGAAGAGGTTCTCAAGGCCGGGGAGGATGGACCCCGTTACGTGCTTGATGTCGGTGTTGAGAGATTTGGAGAGGGGGCCGGGAAGATGGATGGGAGAGGCGGCGGAGACCATTGTGAAGTTGGTGGAGATGGTTGCAAGGAGGGTTGTTAGTTGGTCGACGGATGCGGAGTACTCTTGGACCTAGTAAGTTGTTAGTTAACTCTTACATCAAATGGATATGATGTATGATATAACGAGGATTTAAAACGAGGATTTAAGCTTGAGCAGCCGGTGTCATGATATCACACCGAAATCGCCATCTCAGCCCGATGTCTTACAACTCACCTTGAGAAGGTAGGCCATGTTCTCACCACATCCTTTCATCTGAGCATACTTCAATAACCGATGGGAGGCAGACGGATTATTCAAGACCATATGAAAGACCTCCTGCCCAAAATAATCGGGAATAGGTAGGGTCGACTCCGGCGCTCCATAATCGGCCAGCAGACTCCGCCTGTAACCTTTCCTAGACAGCTTTTCTCCACTGCTCCCCCCTTGCCAGTTCACCGGCGAAAATAACGGGGACCTCGGAGAACCATCGGGGTTGTAATCCGTATACTGCCGGAGAGCATCCTCGTTGGTATGATGTGAGAGGCCGGAATTGCTGCGCAGACGCTGGGATAGCCTTGCAGCGTTGTTCTTCCGAATGGAGGCGGCCTTGGGGGTTGGGGGAGGGGAGAGAATGATGGGAGGCCTGGACTTGGATGTCGTCGTGGGGTCGAAGGTCTCTGCTGCTGGTAGAGCAGCGGAACTTCGACGGCGGCCGTAGTCGTCGTAGGGAGGGGTTATGGGAGTGGCGACGGGGGCCATGGTGAAAAAGAAGTAGAGCGATCAAGACGGTCTTCCGCTCCTTTGTGTTACGAATCCCACCTATACCGTATCGAGTGTTTCTGTATCAAAAGGAATGTACTATGCCCCAAGGAATGTATAAAGTATAGAAGAAGAAAAGAAGAATAGAAAAGAGAGTAAAGCTTAGAGTTAAACTCGTCGAGTTTCGCCGCCGTCGCCGGGTATAAGAAAGAGAGTATATGAAGAGAAAGGAATCATGCAAAAGAGGGAGAAGAAGCTACGGCGAGCCGGAATGTAATAAGCATTAGCATGCCTTGATTGCAACCGGTGCCACGCGGAGTTGTGGATATGGTGGATACGATTCCATGCAAGGGGAAAGGGAAGGAATGCTAGAACAGTTTAAAAAGAGGGGAGGTGAGGAGACGAGAGGTAAAACGCTATGGAACTACGAGATGGTGAGCTGACTATTCCCTTACGAAGTAGTGGAAGGGCGCTCTGCGAAGAGGACCTACCTGTCTCTAAGAGGTAATCTTGCGGATAGAGAGGCACGGCGCGGCCGAGGACGAGCGTTGCCACGGAATTTCACCGCTGGGTCAGAGAGCTATCTATGGCTTGGCTTGGACGGCGTCTGAACCTGAACCAAAGGGTGTCGGATCACATTGGGAATCTGGGAGAGAGAGCGGGGTGGCCCCTTCTTCTCCTTTCCTTCCTTCCGTGCCCTCGATATCGGGCTAAGCCAGAAAAGGTGCAAGGTGCGGGCGGATGAGGTCGATGGCGATATCCTCGCCACGGCTTTCCAGGACCAAGGAGGCAGCTGAGGAACGGACGGGGTGTTGCAGTGCGAAAGAGATGCCAATATTATTGGGCGCCGAGGATCATGAACCCCCCCCTTTTTTTAATGTTTTGCGCCAGCATTTGGATTCCAGGATGTTCCCTCCTCATGGCAAGCGGGTACGAATACAACTTTAAAGCATGAAGAGAGGAGCGGAAGGGCAGGGGAGGGGAGGTCGTTCCAGAGCACCGGCTACAAGGTTCGGTGCCAAGGAAGTCGGCTACTTGGTCTGTACGCCAGTCCGGAGTTGAGAACGGTGGACCGGCGCGTGCGAGGCCTGTATGCAGCATTGTACTGCAGGTGTACTCAACGGACGAAGTACGAGGGTCACTCGGAAACCTACGAACGAACGACACATGAAGTAGGGATCTAACCCCCGTCTGGCTACGACGTACGAAGTACTTCGTAAAGATTACACCACACTACACTAATACACATACACATGTTACATACTTCTGTGCTAAAGATTTGTTGGTGGTGTGGAGAAACCATTCCCGATGGGGCATTGTCCATGTGTCGTACGAAGCAGACTCGGCCTCAGTCGGCCCGGTAGATCGTGACATGTACTCGAAGGACGAGGTCCGAAGTAAGGGAAGCGCGAGTATACGGAGTAGTACGAAGTAGTGTACGAAGTAGTATTGCCTCGTTGTATTTGCCTCGGACTCACACGCCAAGTGGTCGGTGGAAGACGTCGAGACTCAAGCACGACAAGAAGCACGCAGCAAAGTTTCGATTATGTCCATAGTATTAGGTCTCAAGAGATTGGTGGAGGCAAACCAGGGCTCCCCCATGACCGACAGAGCGACTCCAGATCTGCGCTTTGAAGGGAACCTTGAAGTTAATATTAGACTCCAGTCTATACAGCCAGCCAAAATAGCGGCTGTATGTACGAATGCATTCCAACCTGCGCTATTGATGGATCCACACAAGTCAACTACACTATACTACGCCGCACTACGAAGTACTTCATGTTAGTTTAGATGGATCAATTTTGATCTGTCTGTGCCCCCGCCTGGTTATGTTTGGCCCAAGGCCAGCGGGTAGATCGTCACGGACGGGGGCAAGCGGGCGAAGGCTTTACTAGTGTAATTGAGTGGACTTTGTACACTGCACTGGTTGTGTCTTTGTACGAAGTAGTATTAGGCCTTGGATCGAGGAAGGGCACCGGCTACCGCACTGATCCTGTGCAAGGATGAGCAGCCTGAATTGGCATCAATAAATCTGCGGTGCCGTGCGACCTTGGAATCAACCAACGACGCCGCTCGAGGGTGGTGGAATTCAATAGAACTGCTGTTTGGAATCTTATTGGAGTTGTTGACGGAGCACACCGTTATGCAATAACACTGAATAGTTTACTTCTCACTCCGCAGTGTCAGTGTCATTGATGTTCCAGTTGCACAAGGAATCAAGAGGAGAGGTGTGGAGGCAGGACAACACTGTCACAGCAGGACGAAGGGAAACTGTCTCAAGCCAAGAAGAGTCCAAGACTGACAAGCTCAACCTCGACCCGCTCAGAAACATTTCTATCCGGGCTATCCTGGTTTGGGCGAACGCCACCCTAAACCCAATGCGTGACTCCCTAAACCCGTTCTAATGCTTGGACGGACAGACTTACTTTACTACACTACACTCACCTCGAAGTATCAGCTGGCCAGGGACCTCCCTTCTTCCTTAGCCAAATCCTCATTCACCAGGAAACCCCGTGCCATGGGACATGGGAGATCAGTGGCGTGCGTCGACCGTTTCCAGCTGAACCGGAGACGGAATTTCGCGTAATACTTCGTAATCGGTTGGAGATTGTTTTCCTGTTATGTCAAAGATAATATTGCGGTAGGGAGCGGGCGAAGGACCCGTTCGAAGTAATCCCATCAGTTCCCATGACCCGAGGAGAGAGAGGAGAGTCTCGACGCATGGACAATGATAATACCGCACTACTGCATCTCTGTGCTTCGTGCTTCGTGCTTCGTGGTACTACAATGCCATTAAGAAGACGAAAGGTGAAACCGACTTGTGTTCGAGCGATGGGCGAAGGAGAAGAGTTAAAATGAAAATATCTGCAGGTGTACGAAAGTGTGATGTTCTGGAGGAGGGGAAGAAGACGGGTGAACCAGGATCATGGGTCGACGACTCGACACCACCGTCTGCGGCCATCGCAGGAGAGTAGTTGATCCTACTTCGTACCAGCATGAAGGATGGATATGCTACCAACACTTCGTGCTTTGTAGATCATAGTGTACTTCGTAGAGTGTACTAATACTAGATCTGATGTCATCGAAACTGACACTCATTTTGATATTGATCCATGCGTGCAGTTTGCAGCATGCGTGCGGCACTCAAGCACGAAGTAATATATCGTGCTTGTGCCTGTAGGAAATAGAGTCCAAACTCGAATCCTTTCCTGCCCCAGGAAACTTGAAAATGTCCGACCACAGCAATTAATCTAGTTTACGAAGTAGTGGAGATAAGAGACGATCATGTTCCTCCCTCCCCAGATGACCGTTGGGCGTCTTGGCCTCGCCACTCGTTCTTGTCTCGGGCTTCGACGAAGTGGGGAGAGGAAGAGGAAGAGGCTTCGATACCTTCCATATCACACCTAGTGCTCCTTTCCGATTGGTCTCAACCCTTTTTTTTGCCCCTTCTTTTCTGGGGAAGAAGAGGGAAGAGAAAAAGATAAGAAAAAAAAGAGACCACTCATGAGAAGGCTGAGAGGAAAGGTCGGCCGAGCGGGCGAGCGGAGAAGCAAAAGATCACATCCTCTCGGCCCACAATGCCGCCCAGAAGCAGGACTTGTCGCCACCTCTTTTATTTTACGTCAAATTTTTTGTAAATTTTTTTTCTCTTATTTTATTTTTTGTGCGCTCGCGAAGACCAACGACCTAACGCCCCAGAGCTGCGCTGCAGGAACGGATGCAGCCACAGACTTCCATAGAGTCATTTCCCCTGCAACCACTGCCTGAATGCACGCACTTCGTATCCGCTAATCCCTCATCCACATGTGCTGTCGCCCTGTTAGGATCAAAGCGCCGCTTGGATTATGTATAGCCCTGCCTTGACTGTGACTAGCCTCTACCTGGATGATGCGCAAAGCCGTGGACGCGGGGTGCGGACGGGAGTAATATGAACCCCGATGGGAATTGTCGGCGTGGATAATGCTCCTCGCCGATTCGGAGGCTGTTAGACGATCAAGCTCTGTGGGGGAGAGGCACGAACATCCTGTTTCCATGCACAAGTCGAAGCAGTTTTCAGAGAGAGAAAAACATTGCAGTCTTCCCCAGTGCGTTGGATCGTGTATGACCACAGACTCTCTAAGCCCCGAGTAACTCAGACCCCTTTTTTTTTCCTTGGTCGAGGAGGAAGATAGACTGGTAGCATATAAACTGTTGGAAAGAGAGGAAGGATTCGGGCCACAGAAAACGTACTTGCTTTATTTTTCGAAGAGCGTTCTTCCTTCCAGCCCCGGCTGCTTGGAAATAAGTCAAAGGAGGCCGAGAACCCCACGCCTACGCCGTTGGTATGAGCATGCCTTCGATCCATGTCACAAGTGGGTTTACGTCGTTCGATTGTAGGCGATATGGACCGTACATCTCGCCATGTCTCTTCTCAAAACTATGTCGAGATCGTCCCCACTTCATCACCGACCTCGAGGATGCGTGTAACGCTGAGACCTATGGTCGATGAGAGTTCAACTTGCATAATTTAATCTGCATCCAGGGACTAAGTTTAGGGAAGGGTGATGGAATAAAATAAAATAAAAAAAACAGATGGGCGATCAAGGATGGGAGAAACCCCCCCCCGCGTGTGTAGGGGATGCATGGAATGGCGCAACGCCATCATAGGGGTCGAATGAAAGCAGATCTCTATCAGTCTCTTGACCCTCAATGCACTTCGATTTGTTTATGGACCTAACTAAAGAGTTAATGAGACGTTGAAATCAAGATATGCCTCGCTGAGGTGCTCTTTTCCCTTCCAGCATGGGTAATTGCGAGCGCTGGAGACTAAGCATAGCATTAAAGAAGTACTTGGACTAAGAATACATTCATACACGCAACGAACACACCCAATTACTTTTCTCTTGCTGACCCCAGACTAGCACCCGACGACTTCCTAAGCACTCTCGGTGAGCCCGTCTTCTCTCCCTCAACATGGCTCTCCTTCGCCAGCGGGGACGGAATCTCCGGCGTCACCGACCTCGATTCGGATCTCCTCTGAGTCCTCGACGCCGTAGACAGCCTCTTCCTAGCCTTCTCCGACGTACTAGATCCCGAGCTAGCCTTCCTCATGACACCGGCAGCCTCATCCATCTCAATCGTAGGCGTCTGGCTCCTCGACGAACTCGTCGACCCGCGGCGCACGCTGTTCCGGCGGGTCCTATGCACATCCGACGGCCGTCTCATGGAGGGCCGCATCCTCTCGCGGGACAGATGACGATTGATCTCGTTCTGGTGCCAGGGGAACCACCAGAAGAAGCCCCAGCGTTTCCTGGCGTACTCGCGACCTTTGCTCTTGAGCTTCGACCGCAGCAGGGCCCGTCGCTCGTTCTCCTTCTCCCAGTATTCCGTGCGGTACAGCTCCCAGTTCTCGCGAAAGTTGGCGGTGAAATATTTCGGTAGGAGGAGGAGCTTGACGTAGTCGCCGCCTGGCGCGAGGTCTTCCTCGTGGCCGCCCTTCTCCTCGTCTTCGACGAGAATGGGCAGAGTCGTATGCGTGTCGCTGCGGATGTTGAGCTCCTTTTCCACCTCGCGGAGAATCGATGGGTCGACGTATCGATACGAGGAGCTTGCCGTATGCGAGAATAAACCATACGTCAGAAAAAAACCTATAGAAGACGCAAGCTCGGCCCACCACGGTCTTCGTAAGAGTACGAGCTTGCAGTTGAACCCGCGTAGTCCGCGATTGGAAACGGCGAACCACCGTCTGGGCCACTTGATCCCACGGTCCCAGATCCCAGTACCCCAGACGAGGATGGCTGTTATAACCCCTCCCATGAAGCAGACCTTTTGCGCTACTTCGACTCCCCAGTAGACCGAGCCGCCATGGCCGCCATCCTCCCTAGGAGCAAAGAATAAGGCATAGCCGAAGGCGGCGATCCATAATGTGAGGAGGGAGAGGAAGAAGGTATGATGTCGTCTGCGCGCTCGCAGTTCGAGGTATTGGGCTCGCAACGATGCTTCGAGGATGAGGAGGTTGAGGTAAATCATGGACGGCGAGCTCGGAGTATGGCTTAACGGATCGCCCTCCTTTAGAGAGGATCCTATCGGTGTCGTCCCGCCGACTGACTTGACGGTGCCGGGTTGTGGAGCACCCTTGACAAGGGAGTCGATAGACTCTTCCATGATGGAGAGTTTGTGAACCCTCAAAGGTTGTAAGAGACTCGCGGCGGGGCGGTACAGCGGACGCAGCGCAACCCCTGCAAGTTAATTATTTTCCGGATAGTAGAATGGTCAAAAGAATAGGGCGCTCAAGGCAGAAGAGCATAGAGCAAGCCGCCAACAAAATCGGACGATTGGAAGTGCCGCTGCTAATTATGAATGAGCTGTCCTAGACTCAAAGGCGCTTCGTTATTCGGCGAGACCTATGTCGACGAGGACATCATAATGTCGAGAGCTACTTCATAAAGACTGCTCCGGAGCTCGGTCGGCGGGAGGATGACAGCAGGATTGTTGATATCTGTTGTCGCAAGAAGTTTGTTGGTTTGCTTGTGATTGCCCACGGTGTGCCTGGCCTGGCCTGACCCAGTTGAGGTCACAGTCCAACTCCAGGCCATGCGATGTGGACCCCATGTGGCTTGAGCGTGCTCAGATTAAAAGAGGGTTGGTGGCTTTGGACATGAGCCGAACGTACTTCGTACTTCGTAGGTTGAAAGCACTGCCGGATCAATTCTACGCTAGCTACGAAGTAGTGGAGAATCGAGTTACAACAGACTTCAGTGTTGAGAATCCCAAGATCCAAAGAATCAATTGATCAATTTGGCCAGGCCGACAATGCGAGAATTCATGGTAGCTCCTGCAAGTCTGGAAAGCTGGGGATTACGTACGGAGTACGAAGTACTTTTTTTGAGCCTGTGGCCACAATAAACTCGCTGTCATTGATATTCAACCCCAACGATTCCTCTGGTGTGTACAACATACAGTGTACACAGTAAAATCCGCCTGGGGCACAACTCCAAGTCGCATGTGTCCCTGATGACTGGCTGGCTGTGTTGCTCAGTGCTTTGTAGTGTACTTTGTACTTCAGCCGCAGATCCGACACACACTCCATCCATTGTTCAAGTTTTTGTTTTTGTTGGTGGGGTTTGCCTGGGAGAAGCTTCGGTTAATTCGACCCGGAGTCGGAGGAACACACAAACCCACCATGGCATCTGGGTGGCATATCCCTCCATCCCGTTGTCCCTCCCTTGCCTGAACTTAAACCCTTAAGTCCGGCCTCTCGGACCCTTCTGGGAAACAGTAAAGTCCGCCCTCCACGTCACCTAATAAGCTTTCTTGTTTCATTACGCAGTTCTGGTGCCTACCAAAAGGAAAGTCGACCCGACCCGGCAATGCCGGGTTTCAACGGACGTATCGCGAATCTGATAAGAGCCCGGGACACCCTCACCCCAAGCCGCCTCACATTCGTGCGGTATGCTCAAGCTGCAAGCAACATCGGTTCTTCTCCTCGGCTCAAGGGCATACTACTCTTCTGCGAGCGCTCCAAACCCCTCACCTAGCCGAGTTTCCCTCGACGATAATAGTCGTAGTCGGAATCCGAAGCCCAACCCCAAGCATCCTTTGAGATATAGGACCAAGACTACGATGGCCGCCGATTCGGAATCGCAGGTCGCCCCCGAACAACCCGGTCCCCCAGTCGGGACTCGGCGATCCGCAATCGGCCCCCTCTTCCCGATGGGATACAAGGACGCGGCGTATCAATGGGTTTGTTTCCTTCGACAAGACGCGCAATTTTTACTGTTGGTCGAGGCCCAACAAGACTAATCTCCCACTTCCTGTAACAGTGGAATAGTACCACCCCGCTCGCCGCCGAACGAAACGTCCTCTCCTTCATCCCCTACCTTCGAGAAGCCTCGGAATACTTTGCCACCGGTGCCGGAAACGGAGACATATACGACCCCTTCGGCACGCGAGTGTGGAAGACGGAATTGGTTAAACTGTCGGGCAAGGATAGGGCGTTGAACGAGTACTCGGTCGAGCGTGTGGGAGAGGAGGTCAAGGAAACCTTGGTGATGGTCCATGGCTATGGGGCGGGGCTTGGGTTTTTCTACAAGAACTACGAGCCCTTGACCCGGATACCTGGATGGAAGCTATACTCTCTGGACTTGCTTGGCATGGGCAACTCTGTATGTTGCGTCTTTTTCTTCTTTTGCCTTCCCTACTTCCTTTTCTTTATTTGCTTTTTTTGGCGGGGTGGGCTGGCGGGGAGAGTGTGTTAAAGCCTCATCTCACAGAGACGATTCACTGACACTTTTCATGTAGGCCCGACCTCCTTTCAAGATTCGTGCCACCGATCCCAAAGGAAAAGTTACAGAGGCAGAATCCTGGTTTATCGACGCGTTGGAGGAGTGGAGGATACAACGTAAGATCGAAAGGTTTACGCTGATGGGTCATTCCCTTGGCGGTTACCTCGCGGTCGCATACGCGTTAAAATACCCCGGCCGCCTAAAGAAGCTTATCTTAGCCTCTCCGGCCGGTATTCCCGAAAATCCCTACGCCGTTAGCGAGAAGCTACCCGAGCCTAACGAGTCCACAATGGCTTCCGAGTTTGTCGAAGATCAAAACACTGTTACCCAAGGCCACGTCAAGATTAACCAATCGGACAACAAGAGAGCTTCCATTTCTTCTACTTCTCAAACATCTACGACAACAAATGCCCCCGCTCGGAAACTTCCGCCGTGGTTTGTCTGGCTCTGGGATGCCAACTTCTCACCGTTCACGCTCGTACGAATGACGGGACCGCTAGGGCCGCGATTCGTATCTGGTTGGTCTTCCCGCCGATTCAACCACCTACCGCCCGAGGAGGCGCAGGCCCTCCACGACTATACGTTTTCCATCTTCCGACAAAGAGGTAGCGGCGAGTACGCGCTCCCTCACCTCCTCGCCCCCGGCGCGTACGCGCGCGACCCCGTGGTCAACAAAATCCACATGGTGGGCCGCATGGTAATATCGCAGACGGAGACGGAGACGATCCGCGAGACCGGCATCCCGATCATAATGCTCTACGGCGAGAACGATTGGATGGACGTGGCGGGCGGGTTCGCGGCCGAGCAGAAGCTCAAGGAGGCCAGGATCAAGGCGCTACTCCACAACACGGA
Source organism: Scedosporium aurantiacum (assembly GCA_000812075.1). Classification (NCBI taxonomy): domain Eukaryota; kingdom Fungi; phylum Ascomycota; class Sordariomycetes; order Microascales; family Microascaceae; genus Scedosporium; species Scedosporium aurantiacum. Next base: position 40,941 of record JUDQ01000280.1, read on the forward strand.
CGAGGAGAAGAGGAGGGAAAACGGACGGGCTAGCGTCCTGGTGGTGTCGAAGGCGGGACACCACCTTTACCTCGATAACGCCGATGAGTTTAATGAGATTATGAGGAAGGAGATGGAGGAGACGATGGCGATGAACATATGATGATGGGAGGGGAGGGGAGGAGGGAGCCGAGCTGGGTGGTGAGGTTTTTTTTGTATATACTTGTTTCGTTTTTGTTGTTTTTAGCGATTTAGAGGGGGTGCATTTGCATTTTGGGTTTTCCCTGGTAATGCAGGGCATAAGTGTCTCTCCATCTCCATATATACAAATAAAACTAGAGCCAACTCAACTTTTCATCTGGCGATTTTGGAGATGGGACGTTTGAAGCTCTTGGTCAAGAGGGAGTCCGACTTGATCAATGTCCTTCGTCCAAAATCTTGTTGAAACCAGGAAGAGCAGACAAACAATGACAGTCTGAATTAAAATAGTTGCGAGAAGTACGAAGTAGCCATCTTGAATTTGGTCTTGGAGGAGGAGTACTGGATGCAGAATTGCATCTGCTGGGATGAGCAGACGATAATTGATCGGGTAATTCCACAATTCTCCAATTGTAAAATTGTAATCATCAAATGAATTTTAATTCAGCTCGGGATCAAATAGAGCTTCAATGTTCCGTTTGGAAACAGATTGAAACGATTATTAATTCTGCCTATGTGTCGTGTGTCTCTAGTTGTCGTCATCAAATCTCTTCCGTCAAGTTGCCTGCTTCCACATCGCTGCAGAATAAATTAGTTGACGGCTCAAGTTCTCAAGGGCTCCAGTGTTGTGGGGTTGACATGGAGCGTTATCCAGATTGGAAGATGGGCGCATGGGAGTTGACCAGAGATGAGTTCTCCCCCATCCACTCTGAATATGGATGTTCCAAGCGACCAATGCGCATATCATATCCACTAGATTGGGTTCATCAATGACCCTCGTTTCTCGAGTTGTTCCATGTTAAGTCTCAATCGCACTCCAAACTCGAACTCAGGCACAAGTATTTCTTGATGTACCCCGCCGCGGGGCAAGTTTTACCTCAACCTCAACCTCAACTAAATATCGACCTTCCCCACGGTGTTCCGCCGATACACCTTACAGATTTCCCATCCTACATTCTCCCTCTCATCCCCAGTCCCATTTCAAGTTCCTGTCCCAATCTCAGTCCCAGTCCATCCTCCCGTCCCATCGCACCTCCACCATGGCCGACTTCGCAAAGGAGCTCCTCGTCGCCCAACTCGCCGTCCAGCGCGCCACCATCCTCACCAAGCAAGTCTTCCACCAAAAAGCCAAGGGCTCCGTCGACAAGTCCGACAAGTCCCCCGTGACAATCGGCGACTTCGGCGCCCAGGCCCTCATCATCTCCGCCCTCAACGCCAACTTCCCCGACGACGAGATTGTCGCCGAGGAGGAGTCGAGCCTCCTGCGCGACAATGCGGCGCTGAGGGCCCAGATTTGGGACTTCGTCAAGGGAACGAAGCTCGACGACGACAAGTCCGAGGAGGTGATCGGGGGACCCATCAAGTCCGAGGACGACATGCTGCGGTTCATCGATCTGGGCGGTAGCAAGGGAGGCGCCAAGGGTAGGATCTGGTGCATCGACCCCATCGACGGTACCAAGGGCTTCCTCCGCGGCGGCCAGTATGCCGTCTGCCTCGGCCTCATGATCGACGGGGACGTCAAAGTCGGCGTCCTCGGCTGCCCCAACCTCCCCGTCGACGACAGCGCCCCTCTCACGGCCGACATTGGCTTCAACCAAACCGATTCCGGCCACGGCGTCATATTCTCCGCCGTCAAGGGTCGCGGCGCCACGTCCCGCCCTCTGGGAACCGGCGCGCTCGCCGAGGGAAAGTCCATCTCCATGCGTCCCCTGGCGGACATGTCGAAGGCGAGTTTCTGCGAGTCGGTCGAGGCGGGACACTCGGCGCACGACGAGCAGGCCCTCATCTCCCAGAAGCTCGGCATCACGGCGCCTAGCGTGCGCATGGACAGCCAGGCCAAGTACGCTAGCATTGCCCGCGGGGCTGGCGATATCTACTTGAGGTTGCCCGTCAGCGCGACGTACCAGGAGAAGATTTGGGATCACGCGGCGGGGTACCTCATCGTGAAGGAGGCTGGGGGCGAGGTGACTGATGTGCAGGGGAAGCCTCTGAACTTTGGGATTGGAAGGACGCTTGCTGAGAATAAGGGGGTTGTTGCGGCGCCTGCTGCCGTGCATGCGGACGTTATCAAGGTAGTGAAGGAGGTTTTGAGTCAGAAGGCTGCTGCTGCGTCTGCTTGACTAGATGGTGCTACTGGCTTGAAGGAGACGCGGTTGTAGATGGTGATCATATAAAATGGGGTTTCAGCATATGGATGTATGTGTACAGAAAGAAGAAGAGACATCATGATCAAAATACTCTCAAACTAAGCCCCAAAGGTTACGGTACGATACGAAAGTCATATAGCAAGATGTGATGGCGAGATAGCACCCCGATTCGGAGGAAATGGGTTTCAATTTGGAAAGGGTATTACACCAAACCAAGTCATAAATCGTTTCGTAACTTCCAAAACATTATACGGCCTCAATCATGAAGGCCTCCGGTACTTCTCAAATCCATACCATTTTGTTCCCGACGCAGACATCGATCCGGCTCTCGATGCTCTCGACCCACCAGCCCGTAGAATCCTACGCCTCCTCCAAATGATGATGCCAATAGCAACAATAACGACGGCTATCAACCCAAGAACGGCTCCAAGAGTCGGCGCCACCCATCCCGGCAACTTACTCCCACCCTTCCCACCGCCACCGTCTCCGATGCCGACACCCGGCCGCGATGACGGCTCGACAAGCGCGTACGGATACCAGGTCTTGATCCGCTCAGTAGGATAAGCGGTCTCAAAGAGGCTCTTAAGCCCATCGTCTCCCCAGCCTCCGGACGCGGCAGGACTTTTAGCGGTTGCTCCGCCTTGGAAGTTTCCCCCAATCTCCCTCTGCACCACCTCGGGGACGCCGTACTCCGCAAAGACGGCCGGGCTGTAGGAGTCCATCCACTCCAAGCTCGTCAGGTTGAACAGCTGGATGACGCCTCCCAGGAGACAATCCCTAGCCGTGCCGGGCTTGGGCGTGAACCCCCCGAAAACCATCATCTGGTCAGGGTAAGGGGCGACGCATCTGTGGCCGGCGCGGGCGTGGGCCTCCGTGCCCGTCTTCGCCTTGATCCATTTGAAGCTCGGGAGGGAGAGGATCCAGACGTCGTCGCTGAAGTTGCTGACTTGGTCCTCGGCCGTGTAGCCGCCGTAGTAGTAGATGTTGAAGCTGGAGAGGTCTTTGGCTTTTTGGACGACGGCGCAGCCTTGTGCCGTTACTGGGGGGCTTTCTGATGAGGAGGTTTCTTGCTTGTACCATTTGTTGCTCCCGATGTCGTAGATGTCAATGGATTTGATGAAAGCTTCGCTTTCGGAAGTCTGGTATCCGTATTAGTCGTCCCGAGTGGTCTCACCAAAACCTAACACGCTAGTACATAGGGAAAGGGGTAGGAGGGAGAAGGAGGGGGGGAAAAAAAAAGAAAGAAAGTTCAGCTCAACATACCAGGGCCGCCGGATTCTCCGACTTGTGCTTCCTCGAAGCAAACTCAGGAAACGTGACGCCTCCAACAAAAACCAAAATGCCATTCTCCCCAACAGGCACAAACACGCCCGACGCGCTCGCTCTCCCGGCCACCGACTCAGGCAGTGTAGTATTCTCCCACTTTTCAATATTCTGCGCCTGGGAATCAAACGTCAAAGTAATCAACGTATCGGAAATGTTGCTAGGAACGGCCTCCTCGATGGAGAAAGACCCGTAGATGACCCCGGAAGAAGGCGAGCGCAAGCCGGAGAAGTACCACGCCTTGTTCTCCGACGGCGCGCTCACGCCCGCGCCGTAGGCGAGATACCTCGTCACGTCGGCGGGGAGCTTCTCGTTGATGAAGCCGGCGGTGAAGGAAGCGGCGTCGCTGTCGTCGTAAGGGTAGGCTTGGTATTCGAGGACGTCGTCCGCGTCCGGGTCGGGGAAGGCGTCGGATTTGGTGGTGAGCCCGCCGTAGGCGAAGAACTGGGCGTCGTTGCCGAGGAGGTCGCCGTCGTCGTAGTTGGGGGTTGAGGCGGATGTGGAGGCTTTGGGAAGGGTGTCGAAGAGCTGGGTGAGGTTTTGGGAGAGGCTGAAGGGTTTTGTCAGGTTGAGGGTGAGGACGAGGCCTTTGGGGTTGTCTATGATAACACCATCGATTCGTTTGGTGTGGTTAGGATTGGAGCCGAAGATTGGTAAAAGCTTTCAAGGCCTCGACATCTATGTGCTCACCATCTTCTACTCTCTTGTATTCGCCTGTGTCCATCCCCTGGAACCACATTATACTACCTCCATCGAGATAGACAGTGTCTCTCAGCGTAATCACTTGATCCTCAAACAAGTCAGCGAACTGCCAATATCGGGGGACAATCTTTAACGGAGTTGAATCTCGAAGTCTCACCGCGAGGTAGTCTCCATATGCACATGGAGCTGTTAACCTGGCCCTCGTCCCATCCGGAATACTGGGCCCGGACCGACCCGGCCCAAAGGCCAAGGACCGAGATCCACAAATGCCGAAGTAGCATTTTGTTGGCGGGAGTAATTCTTCGGTCCCAAATGACAGACCGGCACCTTCAGATCCCGGTTTGTCGGCAAAAAAAACAAACAAGAGTAAGAGTATTGATTACAGAAGGGCGGCGAGCCATGAACCGTGGCAACGATTAATGGCTTCAACGTGGGTCGAAAGGGTCAAAGAACTAATGGCACATCAAGACGTGGGACACAGAGATACGCAAGGAATCATTGGAATGATACCCAAAGGGGGCGCACGTCCGAGGGTCTCGTCCGTTCTCGTGCCCACACCTCAAAGCAAGAAGAGTCGAGGAAGGAATTCTTACTCTTGCGGTCAGCTTTTGCCACATGGCACAACGAGAGCCAGGCCAGATCAGCGACGAATAATATGAGTCCGGGCAAAAGAAGCCAATTCACCCAAGGGACAAGGAGGGCATGTGTAGGTGGGAAGGAACATAAAAGAAACAAAGTGTTGCTGTAAGGCTGAGCATAAATCGTAGTTCATACCATTCTAGGCTAGCAGCGCGAGTATGCCAAGCTCCTCACGGATCGAATCAGCCAGGCACTACGACATGGACGGCACAAGAACAACCTACATTCGTCCTGGTGGAGGGAGGGTCCTTTTGGTAGGGGGCCGGAGGAGG